>JAYMSP010005705.1:0-13068 GCA_036897095.1 Plantago elongata | reverse complement strand
TTTGCATTTCTTGATTAGCTGGCGAACACTTTTCTGAGGAACATAATGAGCTTGACCGTTCTAGTGACGAAATCACTTGTAAAATGTCCGTCGTGCTGCCAAGTTTCATTAGTCCAGAGTATCTTTGACCAGTCGTCAATTGTTTGGTCGGATGTGTTCCTTGATGCTACGATGTTCTCAAGTTAGGTAAAAGATGAGGAGAGGAGAATGATGTAAATGGAGAAAAGTTTATATTGTAAAGGTAGATTGAAATGATTGTCAAAGATATGTATTGATGATTGATGACTAGAAGATGTGAAGGTGTCTATCAATATGAAGTGAAGTGATGATCTCCCTCCTCCGACTCACACACAGAGGGTTTTATATATACAAGTTTGTACGATACTAAGCTAGAGATATAGACAACATATGTGTTGTCATATTTGGTTGGAATCATTGTATTACGGTAAACGCTCGCTGCTGTTTCCCGAAGAATGCTACTTCCCGAGGAATGTTGGTTCCCGATGATTGCGGCTCAGGAAATATAACTAGGGTTTTAGAACAGCGTTTAATCAGTGGCGCTAATTCAAACATTATTGGCAAGGATTAAATATTATTCTCACAATAATCTATATCTATATATATATATATATATATATAATTTTCATTTGAAATTCAAGACGTAAAATACTTATGTAAAGTTGTTTTGATAGTAATTTAAATTTTTGAGTAGTAAACCTATTTTTTAGCTTCCATGTGAGTAATAGTTTATCGATATATGAACCTTCTTGTGGACCAAAATACATTTGTAGCTCGTCAAGTTAGTATTTAGTAATTTTATCAAATAAATATAACATTTAAGTTATGCATATTATTTTAAAATAAAAAAATATTTTTTTAGTACAATCCTCTACTTATGAATAAACTCTCTATATGAATATTTTTTATCGGTCCCGACTATATGACTGTATGGAGTTTTTACTATATACCATCCCACTAAAAATGAAATTTTTTTTATTTTCATCGTCTCTCCAAAGTTAAATAATTTTTCACTTACAAAAATAGCAATTACAATACAATTAATTTTTAATCACACATTATTAGATCCCAAATGTATTTTTCTATCTCAAACTCATTTTAAATCGCATATCATATTTTTCTCTTAGAAAACGAGCAAAATCAAATCGTTTCATTATTAATAAGGGGAGTGACAATTATACTTTGAATTAATTCTAAACTGTATAATGAAATTTATCATATACACTACAGTTTAATGTCTCAACCACTTATAGTCAATTGAAAACCTGAATGTGTTTTTGTTAAATTTAATATTTATTATTTATTATAAGATATTGGAATTATAAATTATTCAAATTGTGAATTTATTCAAAATTATTCTAATTTTGATTATGTTGTTGCTTTTTTCAGTCAAGACGAGTTTAATCAATTAAATAAGGTTAAAGTACATGATATGTACCATATAGTTCAACCTCGTAAAATCATGATAATCTGACCAAGACCTACCAAGAAGGACGAACTAGTCGCCTTTCTCTTGGGCCCGCCACCAAATATGGGGTCAGAATTAGCGCGGGGTCTAAAGTGATATGTTCCACGTGTCACTGACAATACGTGTCATCATACCGCTAGACCGATATAAATCTGGCGTGGTACGACATCATGCATCCTAATTCCAGGAAGTCCCTACTTCACACAATCGTCACGATGAATTTTCTCCAGGATGACCCTTAGTCCCGAACTGATACGTTTTGGGAGTATTGTGGAATTAACACAAAACAAGGCACGTGAAAGTAAGCCCAATTAATGGAAACTTGTAGAAAGCACGAGTGAGTACACTCCGGTTCTGGAAACAGTTGGTTAGAGAACGTGCGTGAATGGTCTAGAATTTCATCTCAACTCCTATATAACTCCCGCCTTAATTCTATTCCTCAATAGATATCGATCAAGCAAAATTCTCAAACAACAATTACTTTCTACGCGAATAATCTCTCTAAGCTTTCAATTCCAAGCAAAATGTCTCTGATTCCAAGCTTCTTCGGCAACAACAGCAGGCGCAACAACATCTTTGATCCATTCTCACTTGAGATTTGGGATCCGTTCGAAGGAATTCTCTCTTCGGGCCCCAACTTCTCTCGAGAAACCTCGTCTTTCGCTGGTGCTCGGATTGACTGGAAGGAGACTCCGGAGGCACATGTGTTCAAGGCAGATGTGCCTGGGCTGAAGAAGGAAGAGGTGAAAGTCGAGGTTGAAGAAGGAGGTGTCCTGCAAATCAGTGGCGAGAGGAACAAGGAGCAGGAAGAGAAGAATGATACGTGGCACCGAATTGAGCGTAGCAGTGGCAAGTTCATGAGGCGATTTAGGCTGCCTGAGAATGCGAAACTGGAGCAGATCAAGGCTAACATGGAGAATGGTGTGCTCACTGTTACTGTTCCCAAAGAGGAGGTGAAAAAGCCTGAAGTCAAGTCCATTGACATCTCTGGTTGAACAATTGAGTGAGCTTTGGAAATGTGCTTCTCTTCTATGGTCGATCGATCGGTTGGATGTGATGTGTTTTGATATTGATGGTGATAATAATATCTGATGATCAGTGCTGTAGTTCTAGTATGTTTCTGTAAAATCTTACAATCCTAGTGAATAAAAACTGTTTGTTTGTTCTATGCCTATGATGATCTAATCTACTTTGGGAGGGTGGAGAAATACGTATTTAATACGTAGACGTGCAAATACGTCTGAAATACGTATTTTATTTTCCCCAATTCGAATTGATTTCGAATTGCAGTTTCAAACTTGTCTGAATTCCCAGAGTTCTTCAGGAAATATGTGTTGCCGGGAATTTAGCTTCTCTATGCCGGAGAGATTCGTGTTGATTGCATAGTTGCCTTCGTAGATTATATGCTAGATGTTTCAGATCTGGTTTTGCTGTGTATTCTGATTTGAACGATGAAGAAAAGCTGTTGCATTGTGTATCAGATCTGATTTGTTTCAGAGTAAGAGAAGAAGACTGCTGAATTCTCAATGGGTTTTAATCTTCATGGGATTTAATCTTAGTGGACTTTAATTCGTTATGTTACTTGTGGGCCTACGGGACACTAATTGACAAGAATAATGATTCAATATATATATATATATATATAAAGTTATAGAATGTTTCAATATATATAAAATTATGTGTAATATAAAAATTTGGACGTATGAGAATGCAGATGCGTATTCATATGAGAATGTGGATTCGTATTCGTATGCATGCTTATATGATGTGTTGTTGAATTCTATGAAAAATTAGAGAAGTGGCCTTATAATTTGCTTGATGTCTCATCTTATTCTTACTGCACTACAGTTTTTAGGCAATAATTGATAGACGTGTGATTATGATGCGATTAGCTAACTTCTAGCTCTAATTTGGTGAGGGAAATGATAGATCACATGCCTGTCTTTGTTTATATATATAAAAATGTCATGATTATTAGGTATTAACAAAAACTGACATTTCTATAATTCCACTTTCATCACTCTCCTACTGATCTGGACTAATAGTAGTTCGTCATTGATTTTGGGTGAAATCTATAAGACAATTAATATGAATACAACGTGTTTTTCTCGCGGAACGGTAAGGATTATTAAAGAATGATGGAAAGCTTGAAAAAGCTAATGTAAGTGTAAAAGAACACTTAATCCATCAATAAGGAAAAACAAAATTGTTCCATTAAATCTTTCCAAAAAGATGAACTATAATGAATTAATGATAATCCTCCACCCTCCTATGTACCAATTTTATTTTATTTTCATATTTTGGTACATTTCGACATTATATTATCATCCCTAAAACTCAATATCTAGCTTCTAATTTGTTTAATACAATATTTATCATTTGTCATTCTTTACTCACACCATCTTCATTATTAATTGTCATTATAAACCTGATATAAGTAATAATTTCTGATAAACTATGTAGAAAAAAGAGAAAGCCTATAAAAAGACAGGTTTTTTCCATCAGGAATAGGAAAGATTTATTTTTTAGGGATAATTACATACACCCCCTGCAGGATGACTATGTTGCAGATGAGTCCACTCGGATCAACAATTACATCCAGGTCCATAAATTCGTTTTCTCGTTGACCAGCTTAATTCACTATTACTTTTACTTGCAAACTAAACACAGCCTTAGCCAATTCTTTTTCCACACAAGCATCTTCTTCCGTCTGGGGCGAACCACCACCCCCAACCTCACCACCTGCCTCTACTCCAACATAATCGGCCTCTTCGCCCTCTCCTAGTCCCGCTCCTCCTTCTTCGGCCACCACCTCCATTTCCACCACCACCACCACAACCACCACCGTTTCCAATTTCTACATCGCTATCGTTATTGACAGAGTAATTGCTCTTCTAGACGGCGATTCCGAGCCAAAAGAAGCTTATTTGAAAACTCTGAGAAACCATCTTATGGTGTTCAACGCTCTACGAATACGCCAAGCAAAATTCAGGCCCTTTTCAACCGGGTCTCCACGTTGTTGAAGCCACCGTCAAAACTGTCATCGGACAATTCTACACCAAATTCCATGCCATCCCTATTCAGCTCCTCAGCTTCCTTGATCGAAAGGTTTTATTTTTCTCTTCAATTCAATTTTGTGATCATTAATTGGATGTTTTACTAATTTATGTTGTTTGTGTCCTATGGCATGGCATTTTTTCATTTTGATGTTGTCGTAGGAAAGGAAAAAAAATCAATCTTGAAATAGTGCACTGGTGGGTTAGCATAGCAAGCCACATGTTCGATAATTTATCTAATAGAGCTTACTGCTTGCAAAGACACCTGTTGAGGAAGAGATAAAAAGTCTCTGCAAATCCATAGGCCGTTGATTTGGGCGACTGCTTGCCAGAGATCCACCGACCAGGCAAGTAGAGTTCTCTTCTCAACACCACTTACTAGAGAAGAAGACGATGGTTGTTTGATGGTGATGTTTATGGACTTAAGGATGTTTGGCCAAATACAAAATCTGAAATTCATACAGGGGCATAAATGACTTTTCCGGGCTTAAGTTCACTGAAAGTCAAATTCGTGGACCTGGATGTAATTGATTTTTATCGACTAGGACTTATATGTAATTGTTGATCTGGGTTGTAGCCATCTGCAACTTTTAAATCTAACATGGGGTGTAGATGTAATTTGCCCTATTTTTTAAGTTTGTATTAATAATGTTCAATATTATGAGATTTTTTTATGTGTAGTGAGATGTGAGATTTAACTTTGTATATGTGAGATTAATGTCGTCTATGTGGGTTTTTTTTATATGTTCGTGAGTTTTTAAAACTGAAAAAATTAATGTCGTTTTTGTGAGTTTTTATATTTGGGGGAATTAGTGTCTTATCTGTGAATTTTTATAACTTGAGGAATTATTGTTGTATGTATTAGTTTTATAACTAGGGAGATTAGTGTCGTCTATGTGAGTTTTTATAACACTAACTTTATAACTGGGGGAATTAATGTCGTGCCTGTGAGTTTTTGCATTTGTCTGTGAATTTTTATATCTGGAGAAATTAATGTCGATTATGTGAGGTTTTATAACTGGAAGAATTAATGTCGTATGTTTGAGTTTTTATATATGAGAGAGTTAGTGTTGTATCTGTGAGTTTTATAACTGGTGAAATTGGTGTGCATATGTGAGTTCTTATAATTAAGACAAAGATTGGTATGATCACTGATTGTGCACTAATTTGACTATTGATCGGTTGCAACTTAAAAAATGATCTTTCCTTTTCTAATGGAAAATTAAGTCTTTTCCTAGAATATGCGGTTGGAGAAACTTGATATTAAACCCAACTCGCACCGCCTAATAGGGAAAAGCCCAATACACTTGCCATATAAAACTCGGTCACACTGAAACGATGGAAGAAATGAACAAGAAACTCAATCCGTTAAGACATTGATTGGTAATGTAAAATTTGACATAATTGGAATCTTAACTATATAATTGATGTAAATTTACGATGATTGGTACGAAATCCACCTTGAAATTATATAATTGAAGGCCCGTAAATTTTACGATCTTGCATTTTTAAACTCCCTATTCATCACGAAAATAAATGACATCTTATCCTTAGCATTTGAATTTGCAATAAATTCTGAAAAAATCAGCCCCTTGAGAATTTATTAATTGGTATAAATTTATAAAAATTTAAATTTATTAATACAATTTAACTGATTTGGGCTTAATTATGTATAACTCTAAGTTCGTTGGCCGCAAACTCATTCCAATTTTACCAATGACTACATAATTACAATAGACCGACCTGAAAGACAGAAAAGTCGAAACGGAGAAGAAAGAAGAAGAGAGAAATAGAGAATAGATAGCTAAACATTTCTCCTTCAGCTATGGATGTTCGCTTCCCCTTTTCTCCGGCGGAAGTTTCCAAAGTTAAAGTAGTTCAGTTCGGCATACTCAGTCCCGATGAAATCGTAAGATTTGATTGCCCAAATCTTCTTCGCCATCAATCAATTTTGCATACTCACTCTCCAACCAACCCTAGAAATCAATTTCCACCACCTTTTTTCATGTTCTATGACGTCAATGAGAATTATCACGAACTAATTGGCATTTCCGTCTTAATGCTAACCAGCGGCAGATCTTAATTCACAAATTTTCTCATGTTGAATAGCAGCTTCACTCAGAATTATAATGAATAAATCGACATATTTTTGTTTAATTTTACAGAGCTGCGGAAATTGCGGTTTGGCATTTTGTTTAGTATAATATGTTGTACAAGTAAGGTTAATGAGAATCATGGTGAATCAATGGCCATTTGTGTGTTTTGTTGTATGCAGCGGCAAATGTCAGTGGTCCATATTGACCACAGTGAGACAACAGAAAGGGGTAAACCCAAGCCTGGGGGTCTCAGTGACATACGGCTGGGGACGATTGACAGGAAGATGAAGTGTGAAACTTGTATGGCAAACATGGCCGAGTGTCCTGGTCATTTCGGTCATCTCGAGCTTGCCAAACCCATGTATCACGTTGGTTTTATGAAAACAGTGCTCAGCATTCTCCGCTGCGTTTGCTTTAACTGCTCGAAGGTCTTGGCTGATGAGGTTTGTTGTTATGCCACATGTTTATTCCTGGCCTTTTTATTTGAATGAATGCGTTTGGAAGTGATTGATAAGTTGTCAGGGAATGTTACAGTCACTGTGAACCTATATATGCTGGTAGTAATGTAAAAGTCTCGTGTAATGTATATCGCTATAAGGAGTTATGTATATCGCTATAAGGAACAGGACAGTTAATAACGGCATATATTAATTACTCGCTGTCCTGAGCGAGTAATGAATTATGACATCATTATGCTCTAGGATAGTATATGATCCGGTGAAAAATAAATTAAAGTATGCTAGCTCTTCTGAGGATGTTTGCAGTAGCACCTGAACTACCACATGCGGTTATCTACTTGTAGTTTTCTTTTTCTTATTTAATTTATTTGACAAGACAAAACAAGATTGCATTCATGGTATTCCTGATGAAGTATCTGAGCGTGATGAGTTAGTGATTCTGTGCTAAGATCTTGCGAGGAAATTTGATTAGTTAAAAGCTCGATGCATTTAATGTAGTAAATTATTAGTCTCACGTGACATCATGAACTATGAGCTGAAAGGGCTGGGAAGTTTGGACATAAACTTAAGTAACTTACCATTAAGTTTTGTTTTGTCTAGATGAATGAGATAATACGCCGGAGTAAGTATTATTATTTGTTTGTTGCACCATGTGCCTCTCTGTTTAGGCTGGCTGTTGCGCGTTGAACTTTTACTCTACATTGAGTGATCTACTCCTTCACCATAGGTTAATCATGTCACAGTGCCTTGACAGCCATTAAATTTTACTCGATTAACTAAAGATCTGATTTAGTTCTTTTTGAAGAGAAGACATATTCTCTTCTTGATAAATTGTTACATACATCACTGACCGTGTCTTTTTTATATATATATCGCAGGAGGAGTCAAAGTTTAAACAAGCAATGAGAATAAGAAATCCAAAAAATAAGCTAAGGAAGATATTAGATGCCTGCAAAAATAAAACTAAGTGTGAGGGAGGCGATGAGATTGACGTGCGAGGTGAAGACCCTGGTGAACCATTGAAGAAAAGTAGGGGTGGTTGCGGTGCCCAGCAGCCAAAAATTTCTATTGATGGCATGAAGATGGTTGCGGAGTATAAAATTACAAAGAAGAAAGCGGATGACCAGGATCAGTTACCTGAACCTGTTGAAAGGAAACAGACTCTTTCCGCAGAGAAGGTATCTTATCTGCCTGGAAAAAAGAATTGAAACTGTTAATATTGAATGAATATGCCATTTTCACAACCCACTTTAATGTGAAATATGTTCTCATCTTTTGGGCTGGGTGACAGAGAAGGTAGTATTGGCCTCATATTGCTTGTACTCTGGATATATGCTCTGCCGGGAATGTAATGGTTACTTGATTGTAATTCATGCTTTCTTTCAATTCAGGTCCTTAGCATTCTCAAGAGAATCTCTGATGAAGATTGTAAATTATTGGGTTTCAACCCAAAATATGCACGTCCTGATTGGATGATTCTTCAAGTTCTCCCTGTGCCACCTCCACCTGTTAGACCTTCTGTAATGATGGATACTTCGTCTAGGAGTGAGGCATGCCACTTTCTCTCAAGTTGTTGTTGACGGTGAATTTTACCTTTTTTCCGTATCAACTATGGGCTGCATACTTGATAGTTGGTAGACTCGATCTGCTCAGTGATGAAAGTGCAATATGGTGTATATACATTTAAACTATAGTTCTGATGTATGTTTAAAGACACTAATACCATGCCACATCCCCTAATGCTCAGTTTATAGCTTTCATCTTATGTCTTATATCGTAGAGCTACTAATGGGTATTGTAATGAAGAAAGTTCAATACAACATATTTTCTTTGCACATCACAGCATCGATATATGTGGAGAAACTAACATTTCAACTACTTTGTGCAGGATGATTTAACTCATCAGCTTGCAATGATCATTAGGCATAATGAGAACTTGAAGAGGCAGGAGAGGAATGGAGCTCCTGCACACATCATCTCTGAATTTGCACAGTTGCTGCAGTTTCACATAGCTACATACTTTGATAATGAATTGCCTGGACAACCTAGGGTATGATTGTCTCTCTTTCACTGGTTTAATCTTTTAGCATTGACTCTTTTTTCTTCATGCGATGTGTGAAGTCTTTCTTGAACTTTAGGCTACACAGAGGTCCGGCAGGCCAATTAAATCAATATGTAGCAGGCTCAAGGCTAAAGAAGGTAGGATCAGAGGCAACTTAATGGGCAAGAGAGTAGATTTTTCGGCTCGGACTGTGATCACGCCTGATCCAACTATCAATATTGATCAACTGGGAGTACCTTGGAGTATTGCTTTGAATCTTACATATCCAGAGACGGTGACACCATACAACATTGAAAGGTTCAGTTGTACGCCTTAATCCTTTGACAGTTTGTAAACGTTGGTTTATGTCAATGCTCAAAGCATGAAAATGAAATCAGGTTGAAAGAACTTGTGGAATATGGACCCCACCCTCCTCCTGGGAAAACTGGTGCCAAGTATATCATTAGGGATGATGGGCAAAGGCTTGATCTCCGGTACTTGAAAAAAAGCAGCGATCAGCATCTAGAACTTGGGTACAAGGTTAGTTTTTTCACTTCTGAAGTGTATTTTTGTTTATAGTTTATACTTTATAAACAGTGCCTAATCTTTGTTATTAATGATGCAGGTAGAGCGGCACTTAAATGACGGAGACTTTGTCCTGTTCAATAGGCAGCCAAGTCTCCATAAGATGTCTATCATGGGACACAGAATCAAGATTATGCCTTACTCTACTTTCCGCTTGAATTTGTCTGTGACCTCACCTTACAATGCTGATTTTGATGGTGATGAAATGAACATGCATGTTCCACAGTCATTTGAAACTAGAGCTGAAGTATCGGAGCTGATGTTGGTTCCAAAATGCATTGTGTCACCTCAAGCTAATCGCCCTGTTATGGGTATCGTCCAGGATACCCTTTTAGGATGCCGTAAAATTACAAAAAGGGACACGTTTATTGAGAAGGTGAGGTTAAGTGCCTTTTCTTAGTTTAGTTTCTTCTCTTCCGAATTCATAGTTGTTGCCCTATATGCAGGATGTTTTTATGAACATTTTGATGTGGTGGGAGGATTTTGATGGCAAAGTACCTGCTCCAGCAATCTTGAAACCCAGGCCTCTTTGGACTGGGAAACAAGTTTTTAACTTAATTATACCAAAACAGATAAATCTAATGAGGACTTCTGCATGGCATCAAGAAAAAGAGAGAGGATTCATAACTCCTGGTGATACTCAAGTTCGTATCGAAAAGGGGGAGTTACTAACTGGAACTCTCTGCAAGAAAACACTTGGGACATCTACTGGAAGTCTTATACATGTTATCTGGTATGTGGTCCTACTATCTTTGGTTGAAATCTTGAATAGCTATAAACTTAAGAAATAAATTTGTTTGATTGTAGCATCAACATTATTTGGTTAACTAGGATTTGGTTGTAAAAGAACTGGCTGGTTACAGATGTCCAAGGGTCTAAAAAAGAATTTTGCATGCTAGAAAACATGACCTATCTTGGAAGTACATTCTTGCCCCTTTCCCGTGACATGGACAATGTGAATTAGAGAAAGTTTTGATTGCCCTCTTTCTGACTAAGACATGATTGCAACAAATTGCTTTGAAATGGGGTTTCATTTTGTGTCCCCACATTAACAAAAACTGTAATGCATGCAGGGAGGAAGTTGGGCCAGATGCAGCTTGCAAGTTCCTAGGACATACACAGTGGCTTGTGAATTATTGGCTTTTGCAGCATGGCTTTAGCATTGGGATTGGTGATACCATTGCTGATGCAGCGACAATGGAGAAAATTAATGAGACTATCTCTAATGCAAAGAATGAGGTGAAAGAACTTATAAGGTCTAATCAGGAGAAGCAGTTAGAGGCTGAACCTGGTCGAACAATGATGGAGTCGTTTGAAAACAGAGTGAATCAGGTATACTGAAAAATCTCCTTTATGTTCATATATATAGGTGAAGCCACACATTTCCTATCTATTTACTTGACAATTAATGGAATCTTTATGTATTTTTTTGTCTTTAGGTGTTGAATAAGGCCCGTGATGATGCTGGAAGCAGTGCACAGAAGAGTTTGTCAGAAAGTAATAACTTGAAAGCTATGGTTACGGCAGGATCAAAGGGTAGTTTTATCAACATTTCTCAGATGACTGCCTGTGTCGGGCAGCAGAATGTTGAAGGCAAGCGGATTCCTTTCGGATTCATTAGCCGCACGCTACCTCACTTCACGAAAGATGATTTGGGCCCTGAAAGTCGTGGTTTTGTGGAGAACTCATATCTCAGGGGTTTGACACCCCAAGAGTTCTTCTTCCATGCAATGGGTGGTAGGGAAGGTCTTATTGACACAGCTGTGAAAACTTCTGAGACGGGATATATTCAGAGGCGGTTGGTGAAAGCCATGGAGGACATCATGGTTAAATATGATGGGACCGTCAGGAATTCATTAGGTGATGTGATTCAGTTTCTTTATGGGGAAGATGGTATGGATGCTGTTTGGATTGAGTCACAGCCGCTGGAATCTTTGAAGCTGAAGAAAGCGGACTTTAATAACATGTACAAATATGAGATTGACAATTCAAACTGGAATCCAAATTATATGTTGTCGGAAGCTGTAGAAGATCTAAAAACAATTCGTGAAATTCGAAGTGTTTTTGATGCGGAAGTTCAGAAACTCGAAGCAGACAGATTCCAACTCGGGACAGAGATTGCAACCACGGGTGACAGCTCTTGGCCCCTTCCTGTTAACATTAGGAGGCTTATTTGGAATGCTCAGAAGACCTTTAAAGTTGACTTTCGACGGCCTTCTGATATGCACCCAATGGAAATAATTGAAGCTGTTGACAAGTTGCAAGAAAGGCTTAAGGTGGTTGTCGGAGATGATTATCTGAGTACTGAAGCTCAGAAGAATGCTACTCTTTTCTTCAATATATTGCTTCGCAGTTCCTTGGCCAGCAAAAGGGTTTTAAAAGAATACAGACTTACGCGTGAAGCTTTTGAGTGGGTTATTGGTGAGATAGAATCTCGGTTTCTGCAGTCACTTGTGGCAGCTGGAGAAATGATTGGTTGTGTTGCTGCACAATCTATTGGTGAACCGGCAACGCAGATGACTCTTAATACTTTTCATTATGCTGGTGTCAGTGCAAAGAATGTTACTTTAGGTGTTCCTCGGCTGAGGGAGATTATAAATGTTGCCAAGAAAATTAAAACACCTTCCCTCTCAGTGTATTTGAAACCAGATGTGAGCAAGACCAAGGAGAGGGCAAAGAATGTTCAGTGTGCTCTAGAGTATACTACATTAAGGAGTGTGACGCAAGCCACAGAAGTATGGTATGATCCAGATGCTATGAGCACTCTTATTGAGGAAGATGTCGAGTTTGTGAAATCTTACTATGAAATGCCTGATGAAGAGATCGATCCTGACAAGATATCCCCCTGGTTGCTCCGTATAGAGTTGAACCGAGAAATGATGGTGGATAAGAAGCTGAGCATGGCAGATATTGCGGAAAAGATTAATCATGAGTTTGATGATGATCTGACGTGTATATTTAATGATGATAATGCTGAAAAACTTATCCTTCGGATTCGTATAATGAATGATGAGGCCCCCAAGGGTGAATTGAATGATGAATCAGCGGAGGATGATGTGTTCCTGAAAAAGATAGAGAGTAACATGCTTACAGAAATGGCTCTCCGGGGCATCCCAGATATCAATAAGGTGTTTATAAAAAACAGCAAGCTGAATAGATTTGATGAAAATGAAGGATTCAAAGCTGAGAATGAATGGATGCTCGACACGGAAGGCGTTAATCTTCTAGCTGTGATGTGCCATGAAGATGTGGATGCAAGGAGGACTATTAGTAATCATTTGATCGAAGTTATTGAAGTGTTGGGAATTGAGGCAGTTCGGAAAGCTCTCCTGGATGAGTTGCGTGT
>JAYMSP010005704.1:0-13072 GCA_036897095.1 Plantago elongata | reverse complement strand
GGTTGTTAATATAAAATACTCTCTAGGCGGAAAATCCCTCTTCGATCTTCTCTTTATTTTTTTATCCACAACGGGGCAGGTGGGGCGAAAAAACAACATTAGGGAGTGAATGATTGTAGAATAATAATTTTTGTCTGAATTGTGGGGTGGGGTGACCACACACCACTGCAAGGGAGTTGGAAACCGACCGTATGTATTGATTGTATTGGCTTTCGTATTTATTAACGTTTGATTATACAATAATTTTAAATAATGTATTTGTTGCTAAATTAACATGTCAAGTATGGTAGGACCCGATATAAAAATGTATATGTCATGATAAGTCATAAAATCATATTTTCTATAGTAGCCATAAAAAAAGTAAATGATATAGTATTGGATGAAGAATGAATACTCAAACACACCACGATCAACGTTGCTGGCACATAAGTTTGATTATTTTATTTTTTGATGAATTTATTTTTCCCATTCTTTATTTATTACTAGAAGTAAATTATACTAAGGCATCATCACGAGTTAGTACTAGTGTATATGATACAACAATCATTTTTCTGATATGTATTGTATAGTATACCTGTTACCGTAATTTATTGTAGTATGATTTACATAAAATACAACGATCGTTTTTTAAATTGTGATTTTCAAACCCATACCTACAAGTCAGCACGAAAACAGTAATTTGTTTACCTAACACAAATTAAATTTAAATCCAATACCGTGAATTTTTTCAATAGATTCAAGTCGACGACACATTTTTATGGCCCAAAACTATTTTTTTGAGATGAGGGCTAATTAATTCACTTCGAAGGGAGGCCTGTATTGCATGGAATTTTCACCGCCGAGTCATGTTAAGCATATTCATACTGGCTTTCGATGGTGGTATCAAGTGCAAGGCTTCATTGAGTTCTTATCGCATGAACATACATAATTAGAACTGTAGACGATATGGTCATTGGTGCTTTAAATATTAGTACAAATGCAGAGTTGTCAATCCCGGAGGGATCGCACAATCCCACTAATCCGGTGCATTTTAACACCTGGGCCGGATTGACATGTCCATCACGGGGAATATCCGCTCTTGTATTTTTGTCATTTAACCCGAATTACAACCTAATTCAAGTTCATTTTAGCTTCTGCCTCAACATAATCCCCCCCTCCCCCCAAGGCATCTTCTCCTCACTGTTGCAGCTATTGTATTTGAAGCTACCACTGTTTTCCGAGCCAATTTATGTCGGAATTCCATCCTAAGCTCTGATGACTTGTTAAACTTCGGTAGCACAACCCCGCTATCCCAGATTTTGGGGTCGGTCGCAATGCATTCTGGAATTGACAAAACTGTACAAAGGTAAAGCATGGGAATACAACTCATCAAAGAACCTATGAGCACACTACTCAAATTGTAGTTTCACAAATCCCTAATATAGATTTGTAACTCGGTCACTGGATGCAGACTACTTATCGAGCGCAACAAGCTGAATATCAGCAGGACAAAAAGATGTGCAAGCCGCGTTGCATGAAATCACATTTTATGCTTTTTGCTAAGATATAGCTAACATTATATATACACCATAACTGATTCTGCAAAGAGTATATTACATATCACTGCCCACTGATCAACTGATGCAGGAAGTCACCTCAAACGCAAGGGTTACCTTTTTATACAAGGATGAAGAGATCATTTCTTGGCTCAAGATTTGACAGGGTCAGTTATCCAGCATCTCGACTACAGGAGCATACTGCACACGTTGAGACAATAATTAACGCAAGAGGAATCAGATTAATTTGTTAAAATACATTTGACTTCAGTCTTACAAACCTCATCATCCTCTTCAAAGTGAAGACCATCAATCATATCGCCTTGCTGAAAATGCCATCCGAAAGACTCCTCGAGTAGTTCCTTCAATTTTCTCATCTTCCACAAGTGAATAACAAAGTTTAGTCATACCATGACAATAAGAAGGCTATCAAGAAGGCACAGAGAAGACTCCAAAGTCCAAACTGTAATTTTTTAACGGTAAGAACTTAAACTTATACCAGAATTGTTTAAAAGGTGACTTAAGACTCCAAACTGTATTTTTGAACAGTAAGAACTTGACAATGAGTCTATGATGTTTCTCCGACCCTACAAGAGTTGTAAAGAAAGTGATCTAGAATACACACCCAAGTGAGAAGGTCCCCATCAACCACTGGAGATTCCAGCACCAACGGAAAGAAATCCTGCCATTGGCAAGTATGAAACCTGTAAGCTGAATGAGTTATTACTAACTTGCTCATTGATGAAAGGAAAAAACTCGTGGTTCCATACCAAATTACCAATTAATGAAGGTTCCAAACAAATTAAGGGCGCACAGTTGAGAAAAATCAGGATACCACGTTCCAATTACTGAAAAATACCTTGCAAAGGTGGTGAAGAAAGCTATCACTGGATAGCCAAGAATCATCCAACAAAGCAGACACTCCTTTGGAAGCAATATCACTCCGATCATTTTGAAATCCATATTTCAATTGATGATATATGACTCTGATAAACTGCAAGCCCACAAATTGTAAATGGAATAGGACCATTACTCCGTTAGTACCAAAAGAAACGATAAATATCCTGCAGTTGATGAACCACTGGCTAGGGTAAAAACTATACAGCCAAATGCCAAACTCGGAGAAAACTGAGGGTTAATGAAAACGATCTAAAAATAATGATGTGAAGTATATGTATAAGCCACAGCATTCCCATGGAAGTATCAGGTTATCATTTAAAATCTGGCATGCAGGTGGAGGTGTGGATCAGGGATAGGTCAGGCAAGGGGCAGATATTAAAAAAAAAAGATTGGAAATTGTGAGGTCCAGCCCTACAAATTTGCACAAACGAACAGAGATTCTCTTGAAACAAAATGTATCTCCAAGCGATAACAATCACAGATGTACCCCTAATATGTACATGACCAAAGATGAAAACAAAAATACACAAACTATGATAACATTTTGCTAGGTTTTTTTTTGGGGTGAGGGGCTATGATGAAAAAATGCTAGTTGGAGAAATACTTCCATTAAGGCTTTCTAAAGGACAGGAAGTGCAGATGAAATGTGAAGAATGAGGACTTCAAAGTATTACCTTAGTATATAGCTGACTCCTGGTGCGAAGAGGCTGCACAGAGAGAATTTCAGGTGAGGATTGGCAGGAAACCAAAGTAAAAAATATGTTTCAAGAAGGCCTATGAGGGTGATCAGCCAAACGGAGCAACCCAAGTACCTAACAAAACTTATAGGTGGTCAGCTGTGGGGTGGCATTTGCATGTATAATCAATTTTGTAAAGGTCTTTTCCAATTTGAAGAGCATATATAAGAAGTGGCACCTAACATTGGTGTAGTAGTGTAATACTGGAATGGTCATGGACACAGTATTGTTTTTCAATTGAAAAGAGCAGCAAATACTTTGGGACAAACTAAAGTGACGCCTATTAAGTTGAAAACAATAGGCTGAGTTATGTACTTACAGCTTCTGTACAGCCAAAAAGCAGACTCACTAAGAGCTTCCATTGTAGAAATGCATCAAGAGATTGGCCCATCTGCACCATTTGTGTGTTGAGTAAGTCAACTGGCCAAGTGTATTTAGCTTAATGGAATAATTAAAGGTACATGCTTCCCAAAGTTCAGATGGATAAATATGTGCAATGTCGGGAAATATCACAAAGCAGGTTTAGTTAGTACCAGAAATGCTACAAATGCAAATTGCAACTCTCCTAAGAGCGCGTCTTCAGCACCTCCATATTCTTTCATCAATATGTTTACTAACAGCTGGGTCTGGAAACAAAATATGTTCTGATGTCAATTGGCAATATATCTACACTTGAAGCCAATTGGCAATACTTCTGCAGATCTTAGCATTATAGCCTGGAATAAGTACCTTGTCAAGATTCAAATTGGTAAGTTCCTCGCAACTCATTCCTTTCTGCTTCACAACACGGGGAATTGCAGTGTAATAACAACCTCTTCTTTGAGTTTCTTCTTGAGCAGTAAATTTGCTGTTCTTCAACTGCTCAGCTAACTCTTTCTCCAAGTGAGAGTTAATAAACTTTCCAACCATGTCTGATTCACAAGCAATGGTGATTTCTCCTCCAATGGGTTCTGTAAATTGAGCATCCATTATAAAACACTGAACTTCTTAAGATGACTCATCGTTACTGAGATGGAGTGGTTCCGAAATAGAATGATACTTATTTCTAGCAAAGAAATCTCAGTTTTATTTGACTGGAAAACAAAGGTTTTTGCTTACAGAGAACGTATAGTGTTCCTTGAGCCCGAACATAAAAAAAAAAAAAGCTATCAAGCTTCCCCATGTTTGACATGTTATCTCATCATAAACCCAAATAACTCGAATGGAAAAAAAAAAACGTAGCAATATAAAACTGGATTCAGTTCAAACTTTCACAAGATAAATAGAATCTAAGACCTGGAAAGTAAAGTATAAGTGGTTGCTAAGTTCGACCTACCAATTCGCTCAATTAAATCCTTGGTAATATAGTTGGACAAGCATCTCCAGTCCCCATACTGGCTCAATGTATATGGTCCAAGGTCTTTATCAAACTCCAATTTTCTTACTGCACCAGAGTATCTTTCTTCCTAATCAAAAGAATTAAGAGTCTAGTTAAAAACATCAAAGGTTACCTGCAAAATATCAATTATCAAGAATCTGGAGAATTTTTTTGTAGATTTAGGAACCAATACATGCATTTCAGGAAAATGCTATGAATTGCACTAGACAACATGATGACCACACATATAATTCAAAGAGAAATTGAAGTGCAAATTTTGTATGCATCAAGATAAACGAACCACAGGTTTATGCATAAGGTATTTCTATGAAATATGTCCCACTTAACAAACCAAAATAATTAAAAAAATCATTATGCTATGATGTTAGGAATATCTTTTAGTGGTTTTGATCAATCACCATGTAACTTATCTTTAGTACAGAAAGGTGATTAGTACTCTTGATTCGCTTGAACATTGTAAAGTGATTTCACTTAGTATGATAGGTTAGTTAAACTTGTATTAGGGTTGTTTAGGTCTCTGAATGTAATTTTATATTTTGAGAAGGACATGAAGAAGGATCCGAGCAATGGAGTTTAATAGAAGATTTGATAACTGAAGATTGCGCAAGTTTAATGAAAACGTAAAGGATTAGTCTCTTCAGAAAGACTATGTTCAGAAAGTAGTCTAATGGTGCACTTGGCACGTTACACCTCTCTGGAGATATGTCATTATTATTGAGTCAAAGAGCATGGTAGCTTTCAGAAAGTTATATGTGTCCGTTGAGACTACAGGACAAAAATAGTACAGTGTATTAATTAAACCGACTGAAAAGTCGCTCCAGCAAGCCCTCTCTGAAAAATGAGATAGTGATTTCTGAGTACTTATTTCGATATATCAATGGGTTGGATTCTGAGAAGCTCTAACGGATACTACTCAAACAACTCTCAAATTCATCTATAAATATCAACACTTAGAAGCTGAGAAATACACACATTCGGACACATTCGAACTACGCTCACTTTCATATCAAACAAGTATTCTCTTAAGCATGCATACTACAATTCTCCAAGCTTAAAGTTGCGACCATACAGCTCGAAAAATTACTATTAGTTCTAAGTGTCCTGAACCTTAACAAGAACATGATTATCTGTGAAAGAGTTGAACACTCAGATACCCTTTCTGAAATTCATTCTCCAGAACATTTATCAACACTTGGGTCAGAAAGGAGAATCCTTCCATATACTGAACAAGTATATAAAGTTGTGATTTCTTCTCCAGCTCTCTGGATAAATAGTTGAAAAATTATTTAAAGAGTAGCCTGACAATCAATCATATAACCTACACCATCAAGGCGTGGGGTACAGGAAGTACTTGGTTTGGAAAATCAAGGAAAAGCTCCAAGATTATCTGGAGTACATGAAGTACTTGATTTTTTAAATCAAAGAAAAACTCCAACATTATTTTGAGTACATGAAGTACTTGGCTTTAGAAGTTAGGGAACAACTCAGGGGAACATTTGGTGGGGAACCATTTATTTGTAAGGATCGTAGTATAGGATATATTGTAAGGAGAACTCAATTATCTGTTCTAGTGTTCTAGTGAATTCTAGGTGGGGCTGAGCATCGGTCTAGGACCGGACTGAATCGAGCCCGGACCAATTTTAAAGCCTTTTCTAATCCCGAGGACCGGACCTAAATTGGCTCGGTCCAGGCCCGGACCAAAATAATCGGTACGGTCCGGGCCTGGATTTTACAAAAAAAAAATTGAGATTGAGGAGAAATTATGTCTATTTCGAAACCTACCTTCCAAAATTATTCAAAATTCTCCAAACCTCCAAAATATGAGATCGATAACAAAGGAGGAGGCGGCGGACGTGGAGGTGGAGGCATTGTGGGCGGAGGTCGAGCAACAGAGGAGAGAGCAGTGGGAACCGTAGTAATGGAAGAGATCGAGAACAGAGGAGGCGTGGTGGCGACTGGCGAGGAGACAACAGTGGTGGAAGAGATAGCGGCGGTCAGCGGAAGGGAGAGCAGTGGAGGCGGATCGGGAGTCGATCGGTGCCATGAGTCGATCAGATCGATGCCGTGGTCGATGGGCGGCTCGCGGTGCCGCGGTCGATGGGCTAGCCTAGTGACGACGACTGCGGCGACGGCCAGCGAGTGAAGACGGTGGCGAGATCGGGAGTCAATCGGTGCTCTTACATCAGATTGACTAGGTTCTAGGTATGTGGTGTGGTAATTGGTTATGATTGGAAATGACATATAAGAGAATAAGAGATAACATATTGGGTTTTTTGATTTTCTTCAAAATCTCGGTCCTGATCGGTCCGACACGCAATTTTCCAGTATTTGGCCCGGACCGGATCGAGGACCGAGATTTTGAAATCTTCAATACCAAGGACCGGTTCTGGACCGGACCGAGGACCGATTTTTTAGTCCGGTTAGAGCCGGTATTTCGGTCCGGTTGCAGCTTTGCTCACCCCTAATTCTAGGTCTCAGAAAGGACGAAGTGAACTAGTTGGAGAATTATGCCACCTCCAGAAACCACTATAAGTTGTTATATTATTTACTTATTGTATTTACAATCCAACAACACATACACTCATTATTACTACTGCAAAGCACATTAACGTTTATCTACCGCTTAAAGTCATCCGCTCTCTGAAGCTAAGTATAAGAAACCCACTATTTATCGATGAAAGTTTGAAAAGACTATTCACCCCCAACCCCTATAGTCTTTTCCTTTGCCGTTATCTGGACCAACAAGTGGTATCAGAGCGGGAGGTTTAACAACCTTCTGCACTGAACTTCGATCCTCTAGATAGGTAGAGTTTTTGTCGCTTTACCACATTAACGTTTATTTATCGCTTAAAGTCTTCCGCTCTCTCAATCTAAGTATCAGAAACCCACTGTTTATCGATGAAAATTTAAAAAGACAATTCAACCCACCCCCCCCGCCCTAGTCTTTTCCTTTGGCATTATCTGGACCAACAAGTGGTATCAGAGCGGGAGGTTTAACAGCCTTCTGCACTGAACCTCGATCCTCTAAATATGTAGAGGTTTTGATTCACTAGTTGGTGGACTAGTGAATCAAGGCGTAGAGTACAGGAAGTACTTGATTTGCGAAATCAAGGAAAAGCTCCAAGGTTACCTTGAGTACAGGACTTACTTGACTTTAGAAGTTAGGGAACAACTCGAGGGATTGGTTGGAAACCATTTATTTGTAAGGATCTTAGAATAGGATATATTGTAAGGAGAACTCAATTATTTGTTCTAGTGAATTCTATGTCTCCAAAAGTCCCAAGTGGACTAGTTGGAGGATTACGCCACCTCCAGAAACCACTACAAGTTGTTGTGTTATTTACTTACTGTATTTACATTCCAACAACACATACACACATTATTACTACTGCAAAGCACATTAACGTTTATTTATCGCTTAAAGCCTTCTGCTCTCTGAATCTAAGTATCAGAAACCCACTGTTTATCGATAAAATTTTGAAAAGACTATTCACCCCCACCCTCTTTAGTCTTTTCCTTTGCCATTATCTAGACCAACAAGTGGTATCATAGCGGGAGGTTTAATAGCCTTCTGCACTGAACCTCGATCTTCTAGATAGGTAGAGTTTTTGTCGCTTTACGAGGACGTTTTTAATTGTGTGTTAAGTGTGCAGGTATGTCTCTGAGTGATGCTCCGATTTTTAAACCCGAGAATTATGAGAAATGGAAGAACATGATGCTACATCTTGAAGCTATTAGTGATGAGATGATTCATAAGGGCAATCAGGATCAGACAACTAAAGCACATGATTGAAGAATCTGACGGTCGCAGAAACACTGACGCTGAAGTTAGTAACACTTATACCATCAATAGTGGTCGTGTCGCTGCTGGACAAGTTGAGTACGAAGATAAACCTCGTGAACTCTTGACATCGGAAGATGCCAAGAGACACAGGTTGGTCAAGCTCGTAATATCATCATTCGATCGACAACTGAACATATACAGTGCAAACTATGGTGTGCAAAGACGGCGAAAGTAGCCTAAAAACTGATAGAAGATATATATGCCGATACTGAGAAAACCAAGGAAAACAAGTTCGAAGTATTGAAGTTGAAAGACAAAACTTCAAACAGGGCCCTCTGAAACTTTGGAAGAACTTGATTTTTGGTTTACTGCTCTCATGAGTGATATGGCTACACTTGGAGAAAGTGACAGATATTCAAATTCTGAGAAAGTGAAAACCATTATCATAAGTTTGAACCAAAATTTATGCAATATTTCTATTTCAATCAAGGAAATGCTCCAAATCACTCAAGTGGAATTCTTTTTGCATTTAGACACTGTAAACTATGAGACAACCAACGTGGTTTGGCTGCAGCTGAAAAGTTACAGAGTGCTCTCTAGTTACCCAAGGTACTTCTGAAAAGAAGGATCTGAAGAAAATGCTCATGCAGTAGGACATATGAAGAAATATGTTACTCAAGAAATAGAAAGGAGAAAAGCAAAAGAGAAGCTGAAGAAGCATCTCGGCCCACATAATCATCACTACAAGAATATTCAAATGAACAACTCTCTGAACAACCCTACTCAGAAAGTTGTTAGTACTGAAGTCACTGAAGTTGGGAATGATATTTGCTTCTATTGTCAGAAACCCATCACTTCAAACGTGATTGTCCTGCTTTTAACAAGCTTAAGACGAGTGACAAAAAGGAGAGAAGAACATTCAAGAGAACTCAGAGGTCATTGATCACTGAAGAGAGAAAGAATATTCAAATTCAACTTGATGCTCTCGATATTGAGTCAGAATCAGAAAGTGAAGATTCAAAAGACTCAACTTTACCATCACCAAAATTGTGCGAGATAACTCATGAGGTTATCAATTTTAGCGTAAAGAAGAACGACTTGCGCTCAGTTGCTGAGATAGTAGGGCCGGACAACTCAAACATTGAAGAATGTCTTATGGATAATGAGGTTAATACATCACAATTCTTATTTTACGAAAGTGATGATGTGGCAATGAAGATTTGGAGTTGGTCAAGAGTGAATATGATCGATATGAGAAAGAACTTTTGACTTTCGGATTAAAAACCAAAGTTCTAGAAGAAAGTAAAGAAATTCTTGAAAAAGGAGTTTCTGACTTGACAAAGGTATGTGAGAATAAGGACGATGAAACAGCCTCTCTGAAGTCTTAAATATCGGAGAATGAAAATTCTCGTGAACTAGCATTGAATGAGTTAAGTGAGAAATTGAAGAAACTTCTCTGAAAACGAAGATCTCAGAAAGAAAGAAGTATCCTTCAAATCTTTTGTCAAAGCTAGTGACTCTTACAAAGGTTCAATTATATATGAGAGATCTTTTGAGAAAGTACTTGGACTTGAAGCTCAATCAAGTATTTCTACCCTTCTAAAAAAGAGTGATGAAAGGTCGACCTTTGTGAAAAGTCAATAGAAAGGTTCCGGAGAAGTCTACAGTATTGTTCAGAAAGCTAAGACTCTCAACAAATGTAAAGCTGTCGCGACTAAACCTTTGAAAGAACAAATTCCAAAGAAGATTGTGGAAAAGGTTTCTGAAAAGAAACATGAGTCGTTGACATGTGATCATCCACAATGTTGTATCACTGGAATGGGAAGCATCGCCGATTTGGGTGTATTTCCTACTGTGCCATTCTACGGATACAGAAAGGACGCAGAAACTAGTGAGGCTGCTGAAAGTTGTGTTCAGAAAGCCAATGATGCTCGAAAAGGCATTGGCTATCCCGGCATCGAAAATGTCCTAAAGCAACAGTAGAAGGATGGACAAGAGCGATGGTGGAAAGTCAGGTTGCTTACAACAATTATCAGAACATTCCAAGCCACTGAAAATCTGAATGCCAGGGCTAGAAGGAACTTAGTTAGAAAAGCTAAGCTTGCTGAAAATCACTCTCAGAAAGCTGACAAGTCGGTGAAGCCATCGCGAGGAACACCAACGAACATACCAAGAAGAAAGATCGATTTGAAATCTAATGATTCAAAGATCCCTCCTTATGTTCCAAATACACAAAAACTACTTCTAAGAGATTCATTAACAAATGGATTCTCACAGAAAGAATGTTTAGTCTAAGTGGTTTTGTTTCTGAAGCAAGAACCTAACTCATGTTTCTTGTTTTGTGCAGAATGCATCATGGACTAAGGCTCAATGGCTATTTGATAGTGGATGAGGGAAGCACATGATAGGAGACAAAGCAAATTTGTTCGATTACAAGGCTTGTGATACTGGACCTAACTTCAGGTTTGCCGGAGCAGAATTAAATCCTTACGAACTCTGACGTATTACATATTAAATGTTTGAAATACAGTCTTTTTAGCATGAGCCACTTTCTAGATAAGGGATATTCGGTGAAATAAAATCGAAATTCTGCAAATTAATTGACAATGAGTCAGACAGTCTTAGTTGCTAGGCAGAAAGGAAGTCTATATGTCGCTGACTGGACATCTGCCACAGCTGAAAAGTGTCTCATGGTGAGTCAATTAGGTCACACTGAAAAACACTGGCTATGACACAAGAGAACACTTGGGAAACAACTTGAATTTCAAAACTCTGAACAAGCTTGCCAAGAAAGAGTTAGTGGTTGGACTACCTAAAACAACATTCAGAAAGGACGATCTCTGCTCACTTGTCAATTGGGAAACAATCCAAAACTTTTTCAAGTTCAAAATCAGACATTCTTGTATTAGACCACTGCAACTTTTACATATGAATCTTTTTGAATCATCTGTAACAAGTTATGCAGGCAAGAAATATGGTCTAGTTGTTGTAGATGACTTCTCTATGTTTACGTGGGTTGTTTTGTCTAAAACAAAAGTATGATGATAGGGTGGAGATACCAAAATTGCTGAATAAGCTTGAAGTCATGAAAAATGACAAAGTATATGCAATCAGAACAGACCATGGTACGAAATTTGTTAATAAGTATATAAAAGAGTTTTGTGCCTGTAAAGGTATATAACATCAACTATCTTCAGTAAGGACACCACAACAAAATGCTGTTGTTGAAAGGGAGAATAGGACCCTTAAAGAAGCTGCGGACAATGCTAGCTGACACTGAAATAAGTGAAATTTATTAGGTTGAAGCTATAAATATAGCATGCTACACTCAGAACAGATGTTTGATAAACAAACACCATGACAAAACTCCTTATGAGCTTTTGGTTGGTAGACCCCCTAATATCAAACATTTGAGGGTATTTAGTTGTTGATGCTTTGTTCTTAACAATGGAAAAGAATATTTTAGAACATTTCAACTAAAGGTTGATAAAGGTGTATTTCTTGGTTATTCTATGAATAGCAAAGCCTACAGAGTTTACAACAAACGAACAAAGAATATTAAAGAATAAGTTCATGTAGTATTCTAGGAAGGAAACAAAAAAATACCCCTTGATGAGGAACTCTCAGAAAGATTCAAGGAACTCATGATTAAGGATTTTGAAGAAGAACCCTCAGAAAGGAGAAACTCTGTCATCAATAATGAGGATGAGTCTGACGAAGAAAAGAATGATTTGCCGAGTAACAACCAGATGACTCTTAGACATGATGAAGAATTTCCTATGAGGATTCCAGAAATGGAAACTGAGATTAATCATCATAGAGATCTTTCTGAGAATAACCTTTTTGAAATACTTATTCCAGAAATCTATAACACTGAACAAGTGTCTGATATTTGCCACACTTCTAGTGTACAAAATATCAATGATACTGCAGAAGTATCAAGTCATAATCATAGTGATTCACATTCAGAACACGTAGATAATGACCCTACTGGTTCAAAACCCGTTATGAAGTGGATTAGAGATCATCCTGCGAAGGATGTAATTGGTCCAATTGATCAAGGTGTTAGAACTAGGAGAGCAGTAGCTGAAAATGTTAATTCTCTATTTGGATGTTTTATCCCAAACATTGAATTTAAAACTATTGAAGATGCATTAAAGGATCAAGACTGGATCTCTGCAATGCAAGAAGAGTTGGATCAATTTGAGAGAAACAAAGTCTGGAAACTAGTACCATTTGTGGATGAAATATATGTAATTGGAACTAAGTGGATTTTTAGAAACAAGATGAATGAGTCTGGCGAAATAACCAGAAACAAAGCAAGGTTGGTTGCCAAGGGATTTACCCAGACTTAAGGTCTAGACTTTGATGAGTCATATGCACCAGTTGCAAAATTGGATGAAATCAGACTATTTCTAGCATTTGCAGCTCATGATGACTTTAAAGTTTATCAGATGGATGTTAAAAGTGCATTTCTGAATGGTGAACTTGCTGAGAAAGTCAATGTTGATCAACCACCAAGCTTTGAAGTTTCCTGAGAAAGTAGGATGGTCTATAAGTTACAGAAAGCTCTGTATGGACTAAAACAGGCTCTAAGAGCATGGTCTGACACGTTGGCCAAAAATACCTTCTGTATAGTGGTTTTAAGAAAGGTGAAGTTGATTTACCTTAAATCATGATGGGAAACTACTTTTAGTTCAAGTATATGTTGATGACATTATATTTGGATCTAAAGACA
>JAYMSP010005703.1:0-13073 GCA_036897095.1 Plantago elongata | reverse complement strand
GGGCACTTTAACTTTCCCAGGGCCTGATGCCGAAAGCCAGTTATCACTCACCTTGGATATCTTGACAGTTAAGCGTCCTCGTGTTTCCTGAAAAATAAACGAGCAATACTACTCAATTCCAAAAAATGATTTAATAGACTCTCGACACTTTTCTTAAATTCGTTTAACTGACGACGTTCACGTAGATTATTTTACAAGTTCGATGACGTACGAATAAACTTAATTTACTATTTGAGTTTTACAACACTTACATAATATATGACACTTTACTTAATTAATTAATTGATGTTCAAATTAATCGGCAAAATTTATAGTTTCCTAGAATTATTTATTTTCTTTGAAACCCGTTAATTCGACCTAATATTTTATTTTCAGGAATTAAACCCGTATTTTACTTTCAACGGATAATCCAACTACAGACAATAAGTATGTCCAACAATATCCCATCCTCCACCGTATACCAGTAATTAAATAATATTATTCCTAACTCCTAGTCGACGGCAAGTCGACATTTATGACAGTATAACTTAATTTCTATTAGCGATTAATAATTATCAGTAATTAACAATAATTATCACTTTATCAATTTTTAATTACGATAATAATTAATGCAAATTACCTGCTAACATTATTTAACGTTAGGTAACGGTAATCAACTAAGACTAATGACAATGAACTAGCAGAAATTAATTTACGGTAATTGGTTACAATATTTAATTACTAATGATAGTTGATTGAGAATAACGGTAATTACTTAACTACATTAATTAGCTAACATAATTAACTTATTAATTACGACTAACAGTAATTAGCTTAATAATAATTAATTATTAATTAAGATTAACCGTAATTAGTTTAACGATAATTAACTATTAAGTATGACTAACATTAATTAGCTTACGATAATTACCTACGGTAATTAACGATTTAACGTTTACTGTTAATTACCCCTAATTAATTAAACTAATGATAATTAACTAATTACAATAATTAATTATAGCTAATGTTACTTAGTTAACGATAATTAACTACGATAATTAAACGACGATAATTAGTTACTACCGATAATTAATTAACGATAATTTTTAACGAGCAGTAATAAAATAATACGATACTAACCAAATGCACGTTGAGCGACGAGCAGCACATCGACGTAGCGAACGGAGTCAGGACGAAACGACGCGAAGAATTAAAATATTAAACTATTCTTTGTTCATTTATTCGAATTGAATCGAACTCGATCGAAGAATTTTACCGGTGTTTGGTCGAATGAATGACGCTACCGGGGTTTAGGGGCGTTCGGTAGCTGCCGGGGAATTGGCCGGAGCCGGCCGAAGCTTGGCCAGATGTGGGCGGCGATTTCGCCGGAACTTGGCCGGAAAATCAAAGAAAATGGAGGAAAAGATGAAGAAATCGAAAGGAAGGAGAAGCAGAAAAAAATGGATGATGTGCGGAGAATGAGGGAGGCCGTGACTATTTATAGGGCCATGGCGGCCGGTCATGGCGGTGGTGGCGTGGGAAGAGTGGCCGAGAGGGTGGCCACGTTCCTTCTTCTCCCTTTAGCCGCGTTTCACTATCCCCATCCACTCATTCCTTACACGCGTAATGGCGGCCGGTCGGTGAGGGCGGCGCCGCCTGGCATGAGGGGGGGGGTGATGGTGGCACGAGGTGGCGATGGGGCCGCGCGGGTGACACACGATTGGCACACACCCGAGCTTGGCACAGTGGAGACGATTGGCACGGCCGGATTGGTTCAAGGAGCATCAATGGGCAGCAAGAACGGGGGAGAATGATGAATCGATGATGGAGCAGCTCCAACGGCTGCCATTTCACACTCATGTTGATTTGGGGAAGATGGAGGGGCAAAATGACGAAATTACCCCTGTTGGTAAAGGAAGGAAAAATGACAGTTAAGGATATTCTTGTCTTTTCTCTATTATATATAACTGGTTCGTTCTGGCTAATAAACGACTCGTAAATAAATTCCGTAAAAATGGTAAACCACTTCCCGAACATTTATCGAGTCATTTTCGAGCCGTCGGAAAAATAAAATAAATAATTTTTATTTTATAATATTTAATATTATTTTATTCGGTATAACTAGTTTTCTATTTTAACGTCGAATCCGCTCGACATTAAAATATGAAATACGACCTAACCTGTTTACGAAATTTATCTACTCGTATGAAATAATAAAATTAATATTTTATTCAGGCATCGAAAATCGAGAAAATTTGACGGACCTTGCAATGAGAGTAGGGAAGTATTGTAGTTTTAACTCTTAAACATTTTGTGATTGTGAATGCACACTTTGCACTTGTGAATACAGTTCAAAAGATGTTACTTCAACTAGCGATTCAGATGTACTGTTGCAACGGCAACATTGTTTTCATGGCTTCAGTGCTATAAAATTGTCCATTACTTATTCAACAGTACTATTAACTGCAATGTATGTCAGGGAGGAATAATATTTGATGTAACTTAATTGATGAACGCTCTAGTTTATAACAAAAGCAGACAAGGACAATTTCAGACAGGCCGAGGATAACAGTTTAATACTCATTGAAGGAAGTAGCAAGTAAAATTGCACAAATGATAATTTATTGAATTTGTTTGATACAGTGTACAATTTTTTAGTCTAATCCTCAGATTCTAGTTTCCTAAGACGACGAATTTGGATCTTCAAATTCTTCGGTCTAGAACATGTCTTTAAATTCGAACGAACGTCGAGGCGAGGGCTTTTTGGCTTGATCTCGAATCGAACTGACGAACTTGTAGACGTTTGGGGCGAGCAATGACGATCTTCTTGGAGATTTGACGAACTCTTCGAAGAGTGCTTCTCGATCGTCGCAAGATTTGGCCTTTGATCTTCTTTAGGGGAAGTCTGCTTGGCCGAAAACGTTTCTTCAAGGGCTTTTGAGCTTGATCTTGAATCGACGATGGTCTTTGGCTTTGAATTTGGTGAATAGCTTCAAGAAGGCTAATCGAACTTGGACTGAGCTTTCGTTGTTGATCTTCCTTTGTCAACAGTTGATCTTCTAGTAACATTTCTCCAAGGGCTTTTAGGCTTGATCTCGGATCAAACAGTGGTTACTTCTTGATCTTTAGACGAACTGCTTGACGATTTGATCGGACTTCGAGGCGGATCCCGAGAGACAGATGGCAGCGATGCTCGAAGACGATTGATGCTCTTGCTCTGGAGTGCTTGTGCTTCTTTGATGCTTGTGAATTGTATATGTTAGGAGTGAAATGAAGAATGAAGGACCCCTATTTATAAGTGGGGAGAAATGCTTCTAGAAGCATGAGAGTAGGAAGCCCGTAGTCCAGTCCAATACTCTTGGCCCACTACTCCCGGCCCAATTTGCCATACGCAATCCAATTTGATCGTACGAAGTCCAATTTCATCGTACGTAGTCTAATTTCATCGTACGTGGTCTAATTTACAACATCATTTGATTTAATTCTACAGTATAAAAATAATCTAGCAATTTTATTCTGAAATTTAATTTTGTAAAATCCCAAAAATACTAGAAAAATCATATTTTTGTATTATAATATATAGTTTTTAATGTTATTTTAAAGTAGACAAATTTTGCTCGTCTACGATATCATAGACTGGCCGACAGAAAAGCACTCAACTAGGAAGGATCGAAGGAGGAAGGCCAGCCTACAACAGAGAGGGATACACAAACATCTGAGTCGTGTTAGTTGGTCTTAGCAAGGTGTCCTTAGAAATGATGCATTAATATAGTGAAAACGTTAAATAGTGTCATTAGTGAACGCAATTGAGAAATTGAACCGTATTAGAATCAGTAATTTTAACAAAAAAGAGAGGCTTAAATGACCCCTCTGCAGTATCAAACACCACAATACCTGAATAACAGTTTCATGGTGAACCATAAAACAAAACAATACAACACAATTTGGAAACTTGGTGGAGACTAATTATTATCCTGGCATCAAACACCTATTAGCAGACACAGACATAATTCATTTATAAGCAAGACACGAGCTTTCATAATTTGAGAACAATATCATCATAATTAGTTCAAGAGTCAATCCTAAGTAGTCTTTTCCTTTCCTAAATAAGTTTTGGAATTGAACTTATAAATCAACAGCAGGAACCATCGAATATGATGACAAAAGACCTTTCACCTCGACTCGCCATAATGTAAAACAATATACTACTATCACGATGATAGCATTGATCACATAAATCCAAGGAAACAAAAGAAAATATGCACTAGTGCCTACAGGAGCAAGAAATATAACAGTGAAATTTCCATAGCTACTTATCGTAATCAAGTGATCAGGATCATATCATATAAATATCCAAGGAAACATAACAAAATATCCACAACTGAACTTTTTTTAGGAAAATAATTATACATTTCCTACAGGATCATGAAATATAACAATGATATTTCTTTAACTACTTCTGAAACAAACAAAATGGACTGCCAATACCAGTTCACATTACAAAAGGTTTTTCTTGTTAATTTTCCTCGAAAGACAAAAAAGTAGTCTCCCCGAGCATGAAAACAAAGAAGTCGATACACAAGAAATTTTGTATCCAGAGAATTGAGTATTGTAAACAAGAGAAGTCACTGCCACTCATCAAGAAAGGAAGACGAGCTAATAGACGATATCAGAGGTACATACACTGCAACCCATTCCCAAGGGATGTGCTTTATTTAGCAGTAATGAGAGATAATATGGAAATGGAGAGAGAAAGGCATAGCAAGAGAGGCATAGAGATCATCAGAGATTCCTAGAAGTCTGTAAATCTACTCTTCACCAAAAAAAAAAAGTAAGAACCTCTATGAATGCAATATTGTAGTAAGAACTAAGAACAACCAGAGTACACAGGAACACAAGGTCCAAACAGGATCTCTTAAAGAGTATATTGGTACAAGATACTTGATTATAACAGGAAGCATTTTGAGAACAAATAGAAAACATATGAATCTCAGTTCAAAACATCAATAACCAATTCAAGTGAGATTAAATTAAACTAAAACAGACATTAACCAATATCCATAATCATAAATTCATACCACCAGATAGAGAATCTAGATTATAACAAAAACAAGACCATCGTCTAACTTGAAAATTAAATAGTAACAAGTGACAAAACCCAATATCATTGGCACTACATGATTGCTTTTTAATCACCCTTTTTCCTAAAAGAGCATCCCTCAGTGAGCCTGGCACGACCACCGGTGGGTTGGCACAATACCGTCTGGCAGTTTCCGCAAACCACCACAGTCTGGGAGTGGCTAAAGACGGTAGTACTGCACACAATCGAATAGCAAATCAAATCATTACCATCACTACATAATAAGAGTACTTCTATAAACTACTAGTACGAGTCTAGTGCTTCATTTAACAGAATAAATACTAATACTATAAACTTCATATCAAAACACTCAAATCAATAATACTATAAAGTACCAAAGCAAATAGAGTTAATAAGAGCATACTCACATATTGAAGCATCCTTGACACTTAACATCCTACAATCAGTAAACGGAGACAAGCGTTAAAAATGACCAAATCGGAATCGAGAAACTAAAGCTCATAAAAGCGAACATATAAACATACCATGAAAAAGGAGTTGGGAGATTGTACAAGACGCTTGAGCTTGTGCTTATTCTTCTCGATCTCTGCGGGTGGATTTAGCAAATCGTAATCATTTGACAGAACCTGAAATTGTCAACAGAAAAAGGGGAAAACAGGAGATAATAAGCTTACAGAGCTCAAATGAAATACGAATCGAAATAGAAATCGGATTGGAACGTACCATTTTTGGTTTGTTGCTTGAAGATCTGCTGCTGTGCAAAACTGAGACGGAAGAAGGCGGATGGTGGAAAGGGGAATCGTTGCCGGAGGGATTAGGGTTAGTAGAGTATATACTACTTCGCTTGGGCTTCCTTGGCCCAATAATAAACAGAATGGAACATTTTCAAAAGATGGGCCAGTCGACAGTTTGTAAATAGAATACGGACTTTCAACCCAAATTGTATTGGGAATATTCAGGGCGGGGGCAATTGTGGAGAAAATTACAAAAAAACGATCCAGAAAAATAAAATGCTTATAAAAATGACCTGATACTTTATCATAGTGTGTAAATGATACAATTTCCGTACCTAAAATTATATATTTAATGTGACGATATACAATTTTTTATTATATTTTAAAATGTAATAATATATCGATCGTTTTTTGAAAAGTTTTTTCCCACACCTTACCGGACCGTAATTCTTCAATTGTATTGATAAACAAAAAATTCAATTTCCTAAAGTTATCCCAATTCCCAAGCATTCGAGGTAAATATGATGGTCCTTGTATTAAACTCTCTCAGTTGCTTCACAAATTTCTAAATATCACCCATCTCATTCATTGTTGTATCAATCTAACCAAGGGTGGTTTTGGTGGATTTTGGGGCGGCCTTGGCGCAAGGACGAACGTACAAATTTTTATCAGGGATAACGAGATTGAAGTGTTATACTTACAATTGATCCTGATAATGTGTTATACTTTGAAACTTCTTCATAATATATGTGTATCAAAACCGATTTTAATCGAGTTACCCTACTCATTATGTTTGTCATGTTTTAACCACGTTGAAAAATAATTATTTTTTTATCAACAAACTATTTATAATTCAACTAAAATTTATATTTCTACCTACTATGTTTCTCTCAATATACCGTTTCATTTATTACAATAATTTTAAGTCAATAAAATAATAATATTAAAACTATTAAATAATCTTCAAAACTCTTATAAATATCATTCTTAATACAAATTAAAATATATTATAATTATAAATAGTTAAAACACAATCAAAACTATATCATTATAATATATAAGAATTATCACTAATATTACAACCACAAATGCACTTAAATTATGACTCATGACATGAACCTAAACGAACAAGGCAATGGGACTAAAACAGAAGGAAGAGGGGTATATTAGTAAAATCAAATCAAAATTTGAGCGACATCAATTGCTGTCCCCTGCACATGAATGGATTCGTGCTTGCCTTGGCGCATGTATAAGTGCTATAGTGGGTGGTCTAGGTGATATCTCCCGTTGGTTTAAGATAGGTCCATATAAGAGATGGTGTTGAAAAATATGCATGTCGGGTTTTTTTCTCTCCATTTCCTTGACTCTTGCATGTAGTGTGCCTATTCAAATTGCATTGGGTCTCCTGGTTCCTTACTCACAGCCTCTTCATTTCCCAATTTCATCCCTATATATTCAATTCTTCATATAATTTGTTTTAGGGGGTCTATTCGATCGATTGCCCGAACTTCTTTAGAAATCACCCTTTTCCCCATCCTTTTAGCATGGAGTTTTCACTAAGGTTCTCACATTCCTCCCAAATTCTTCTTGAGGGTAAGTCTAGTCTCCTTTACAATGTAATCTTGTGACATGGAAGCTTCGGGCTGAACTTTATTACGAATTGATCTTTTATGAGTGTCCAAATTTCTACAAATATAAAATGTTTGTACTTCACTCAAGAAGTTATAAGGAATAAATAGGTCTGTTTTGTAATTGAAAGAAGAAGGGGAGGGAAAACAGAAGTAAAGCCAAACATATACCAAACAATGTATATGGAAGGAAGAAGTTTGTTTTGTAATGAAAAGAAGAAGATGGGGATAAAAGAGAATGGATGAAAAAAGAGAAGGAATGAAGAACTTCACCTTTCAATGTAATACATCCAACGTGCATGAATAGGTCCAGCTAGTAAAGCCGCCGAGGCAAGTGCACACACAAATGGACCATGACGGTGAAAAAGTGGGTGGAAAAAATCTTCTCTAACTTGCAAAGTATTAGGGAATGTTCACTTCAAATTTCTCTACATTTTTGTTGTCCTTCAATGTCTTGGAACATAACTTCCTAAAAATTTACCAACTTAAATATAACATCAACTACTTATTGGTTAAAAAACCACATATCCCAGCCGGAATGAGCTATTGGAGACGACTATGATGGAATCATGAGATTTTGAGCCACTTCACTTTTTTTTTCATTTATGCGTCTTGAGATATTTGATGGTCCACTACTAGAATATTTGGTTTTTGGTGTGAAATTCTAGTGTCTAATATTTTTCACACTAATATTTATCATTGATGTCCTCACACTAAAGAAAGTTTGAATCAACAAAATCAATATGATAGGTCCACGTATTTCATTAGTGTCAATATTATAGACACAAATACATTGGTGTGAAAATTGGGTCACACATCTATATGGATGTGGAACTTTCAAAGCAAGAAAAGAGAATAGTGGCCAATTTACCGGTTTATGTGTATTGAAATGGAAGTAGTAAATTTTTTATTTTCTTTTTCATAACTATTATTATTCACCACTATTATATTATTTTAGAATATAATTTCACTTCCATATTTTACATACAATGTAGATGGCGTCAAATATATAAGTAAATGAAAAAAGAGGTAGGAAGCTATATATTATTTCCTACTACCTTCTACATTACCTAATTACTCCATTTATACTACCATGTACATTACTAATTACTCCATATCTTTAATATTTTTTTAAACGATTAAAGGGTGACTGAAATTCCCGACCTATTAGTTGGAGTTGAAGCGTATAACCAACTGAACTACGCTTCGTTTTCACACCATATCTTTAACTTAGCATTAGACGGTGCTATGTTCATAACAAAACTATAGTTGTTGTGACACATTGTATTTTTTGTTTGTAAAAAACAGCTACGTTAAGTATACACCCTATATACGTTCTTGATGATAACACTTTGTTTGTCCGTTTGTTTTTATATTACAAATATAACGTTTACCAAAAGACTTGATCTCATTTGTGTAGAAATTAGATGATGAAAGAAAAGAAGAAGAAGAAAACAACTATACTACTCGATAATTTTTTGTCAAATGAAAGAGAAAACAAAGCTACTTTGTTAAAAATACAAAACTTTGAAATTTGAAGTTTGTATTCGGTGTATATTTTGGATTTATCCGGCAGTCCTATATGCTCGTAATTGATTAAATAATGGATATATATTTTATTCATCCGTTTATACGAATTGAAGTTTAAATGAATTTGATATGATCCGGTGTGCAAACCTAACTATGAGTGCATCCCAACTATTCTTGATCCGCGCCGCACCTAGTAAATCATTTCCCGTATAGTTTGTTTTATGTTTAGGCAGTTCAGTCCTATGTTGCATAATTCGAATTCGAGAGTGAGAATTCGACATATTCAAAGTATTTATTTTTTAAACGAAAAAAAGTGACTCGAACCTTCACCTATTAGTTGGAGGCAAAGTTGACTCGGACCCCGATCAAGATTTAAAGTATATTGAGAGTGAGAGCATCTCAAAACTTCAATTTATTGTTGTATACACAATACACAAATACACACACTTAACATGTTTATTTGACATATTACATCACGTAAAAATTGTGAATTTGATTAATAAAATAAAATATGATACATTTACATCTAAACAATATTTTCGTCCTGCTAATCTGATCTTAATTTGACTTTTTTGGTCAATCATCTTTAAATTCGACTATGAATAATTCATAATAAATATAAAAAGGTTCAATTAAATTATACCATGAAATTTTATTGACAAATTTTATTATATATAATATAACTGAATATTTTAAACTTTATGAATAAATTTTTATTAAAGGACAAGAACAAGGACGCACCAACACATGTCGAGAATGTAGTTGAAACCAATGGGGGTGATCTCGTAGCCGATTGGATCGTGAATCGGACTTGTGAAGAAGTTTTACCCCCACCACCTCCGAGTAGACCTGTTGAGCCTGTCAAACAAGAAATATGGACATTATATATTGATGGTTCCTTGGCTTCTCATGCAGGCGGAACATGCTTGCTTTTGGTTAACCCCGAGGAGGCAGAAATGGACTATGCCATCCGTTTGACATTTCTTGTCACCAACAATGAGCCCTAATATGAAGCGTTACTCGCATGAATGAAAATGGCCAAATCAGTCATGGCCAGGAAACTAGAAGCCTTATCGGATCCCCAACTGGTGACCGAACAGTTCTCGAGAAAGTTCACAATAAAGAGTGCCTCCATGGTTAAGTACTTGCAGCCTGTGAAGGATTGACAAAGACTTTTGACATATTCACTCTTCAGAAGATTGATCGGTCCTTCAAACGAAAGCCGATGGTCTTTCTAAGTGGGCTACTACATCTAGAGTTGTGGATACTCTGACTGTAGTCCTGATGACCAAGGATGCTTCCTCTATCTCTGGGATCGAAATCATAGCAGTTCTCACAACAACCGAGAACTGGATGACTCCTTTCATCTCTTATATCTCGGAAGGAGTACTTCCGAACGATCCGGCTGAAAGCCGACGATTACAGAGGAAGCTCCAAATGTACTCATGGACTGACGCGGACTTATACAAGGTATGTTTTGATGGTACACAACTCCGATGCGCTACTCCAGAGGAGGCCGACACCACCCAGAAAGAAATTCACCAAGGATCATGTGGCAACCACTCGGGTGGGAGAGCATTGGCACAGAAAATTCGTCGGGCAGGTTTCTACTGGTCGACCATGTAGAAGGAAGCCAGCAAATTCTCCTGATCTTGCAAAGACTTCCAGATGTTCGCCCGAATACCACACCATCCGACAATCCCGATGATTCCCACAGCCTTTACTTGCCCTTTTAATCAGTGAGAAATTATATAGTCGGACCTTTTCCACCTGCACCGGGAAATGTCAAGTTCTCGATCGTCACAGTAGTGTACTTCTCTAAGTGGGTTGAAGCAAAGCCTACAGTAGAAATTACCAAGGATGATGTGATAAAATTCCTGTGGAAACTAACTTGTCGGTTCGGGCTGCCCAAAATATTGGTGGCCGATAATTTAGTGGAAGGAAACTCCGAGAATGGTGTGAAGAAATGAAGATCGACTAACACTTCACTTCTGTTGGGTATTCACAAGCATTTGGCCAGACCGAGGTGACCAATCGTACCATTGTGGATAACCTACAGATGAGACTGGGGGAGTCTAAGGAAGACTGGGCGGATGAGCTCGATGGAGTCCTATGGGCATATCGCACGACTGCTCGGACTAGTACTCGGAAAACTCCTTTCAACCTACTATACGATTCAGAATCCGTCATGCCCGTTGAAGTGGCTATCATGACCGAACGTATCCAAGGATATGTACTGGCCGATAATCATGACAAGCGCGTTTACGATCTCGACATATTGGAGAGTGTTCGGAGCACGGCGTTGGCGCGAACAATAGGCTACCAGGCCACTATGGTTCGTGGTTACAACAAGAATGTCCGTAAACGGGACTTGCAAATTTGGAGACCTTGTTCTCACCAAAGTCGAGGTACAAGACCACGTTGGGAAACTAGATACCAAGTGGAAAGGCCCTTTCAAAGTGGTCCAAGCAAGTATCAGCGAATGATGAGCTAACCGAGATGAATGGAAAACCCATGGAGCGCACATGGAATGCTAGGAACCTTTAGAAGTTCTACCCTTAAAAGGGATTTGTAATGTTTTGAGAATCGGCATGACCGAGATCCTTGTAATCGATTCCCCCATGAAATCCCCCTTTTGATCATCAATACAAGTTGTTTTATTGTCAAAAGTACGAGTGTAATCTCCATGGCTAACTCTTGAAAAGCCGAGTATCACTAAACAAACAACAAAAATGGTACGAGTGTAATCTCCTCGGCTAACTATCGAAAAGTCGAGTATCACTAAACAAACAACAAAAATGATACAAGTGTAAACTCCTCGGCTAGCTATCAAAAAACCGAGTATCACTAAACAAACAACAATAAGGGTACAAGTGTAATCTCCTCGGCTAACTATCGAAAAGCCGAGTATCACTAAACAAACAAGAAAAATGGTACAAGTGTAATCTCCTCGAATAACTAAGCGCAAAGCCGAGTATCACTAAACAAACAACAAAAATGTTACGTGTAATCTCCTCGGCTAGCTAGCTAATAGGATATCACTAAACAAACAACAAAAATGATACAAGTGTAATCTCCTCGGCTAAACTAAGCTGAAAGCCGAGTATCACTAAACACACAACAAAATGGTACAAGTGTAAACTCCTCGGTTTACTAACAAATAGCTGAGTCACACAAACGAACGTACAAACATACACAAGTATTCAACACAGTCTTGATAATACTTTGTTAAATACTTCGGGGGGGATAATATAGATAAAGCTCCGAATAAAAGAAGTTGATAATGCCTAACGAAAACATGTCCCTGAGTACAAAGTATTACAGACATATAATTAGCTAAGAGGTCAGCCTCGGATCTCACATAAGGCGAACATACAAACAAAGTTCAGACAAGATCTAAGGATGACCGACAAAAGAATGGTCCCTCACAAACCGAGGGCATAGTCAATAATCAGCCCTATACAACTATCAGAGTTTAAACAAAAGACACATGGAAAATAGATTAAACTATAGGGTGAGGAGACTCGAGAATTTCTTTTCCTGGGGGGTCGGACGATGATTCAGTCTAGTTAGCGGACTTGATCTTCCTCCATGTTAGGAATATCTTTTAGTGTTTTTGACCAATCACCATGTAACTTATCTTTAGTACAGAAAGGTGATTAGTACTCTCGGTTCACTTGAACATTGTAAAGAAGAAATCACTTAGTATGCTAGTCTAGTTAAACTTGTATAGGATTGTTTAGGTCTCTGGATGTAATTTTTTATGTTTCGAAGATGGTCATGAAGAAGGATCCTAGCAATGGAGTTTAATCGAAGATTTGAAGATTGTGCAAGTTTAATGAAGACACAGGGGATTAGTCTCCTCCGAAATGATATATTCAGAAAGCCTTTTATAGTGCATTTGCACATTACACCTCTCTGAAGCTTTGTCATTCTGAGACAAGGATCATGCTTGCTTTCTGATGGCACATGTTTTTGTTGAGACTACAGGACAAAGAAATAGTACAGTGTATTAATTACATCGACTGAAAAGTCAATCCCAGAAAGCCCTCTCTGAAAAACGAGATAGTGACTTCTGAGTACTTATTTCGAGATATCAAC
>JAYMSP010005702.1:0-13073 GCA_036897095.1 Plantago elongata | reverse complement strand
AATGATTATGAACAAAAACCCGAGTGAATAGCGAGTTCTTCCAATTCCATTATAAAATTCCCCTTTTTTGGATAGGTATGGAGATTCAGAAGCTTCAATCTAGTTTTAATGTAATTTAATTTAGTTCTATTCCAAGACAAGATAGTGTGTTTTTAGCCCATAAATTATGTCATAACTCATAACATTGTATTCTTTTGGAGTTTATTCTTCCTGGAGATGTTTTGATGTAACCCTTTAATTCAGACAATGAATTATAAACTAGTGTAGTAGGAGTACTTTTTAAGTAGGAAAAAAAAACTTTTGACATGTAAATGTCAAGGACAAGATGATTTCTCGACTAGATCGTTTGACTAGTCGACAATACTAAAAGCTAATATATGATATCGCTTGGATTCTTTTAGATTAAAATACTAGATTGCTTTCTCAAGGTTTTTTTTGCAAAGTGTGTACATGAATCTGGTCAGTGATTGTTCTAGCATGTCTTGCATAAATTTTGACAACAAGATCGCTGTGAATTTAGTTATATCTATTTTGTGATCTATAATATGAGTTGCATCTATCATTTAACTCTTTTAAAAAAAAACTTACAAATAATTAAATCAGAAAAGTAAAGTGGCAAACAAACGTTTGATCTTTGATCTGTAAGAATAGCAGAGCAAAATAGGGTGTTGAACTCGAAATATGCATTCTCAAAGCAAAGCTCGAAATACTTGGGTCTTTAGACACAAGAAGGATCCGACAAGAATTACCATTGCTCGGATTAAGCAACTAAGTTGTGAGTTGCATTCATACATGCCCCGGAAGCAAAAGCTACAAGCCCCGAATGGCAAAATTCGACGTCAGGATGGCACAAGCTAAACGTAGATGGCAGTATATGCACATTCAGGAACAAAGTTGGCCTCGGCGGAGTGCTGAGAAAGGAGCAGGGCGATTGGCTTTGGGGATATTCCAAAGTCTATTCCACAGGCTCATCAATGGCCGTAGAACTCGAAGCTCTCAAGACAGGTTTACAATATGCTTGGGAAAGACGTTATCAGAAACTTGAAGTAGAAATTGATTCATTGGACTCCGTCCAGCTTGTCCTTGAAGAAAAGTCATTTGCCCAGCCCTGACTTGGTAATCTCTCCATCGAGAAAGACATGCCAGGACCTCCTCCAGTTACTGTGAAAAATTAATTTACATTGATCGAGTCGTAGAGATAATATAGTTGTCGATGCTTTAGCTAAGCAGGCTTGTTTCAATTTGAATGGGGCCGTCTTTTGGGGACACTCACGAACTCAATTGTACATTTTTTCAATTTTGATATAGTAAGGACGGCGTCTTCAAAAAAAAAAAAAAGCTCTTGAGTTCATAACTTCATATTGGATATTTCATGTTAACTATGAAGATATGTGAGTAATTTTGGAAAAGATTTTTAGATGCTAGGAGATTATGCAAAAACAAGGAGATCTCAGATGACAGCTTTGGAAAGAGATAATTTTGCATTTTGCAGTCTCAAAATTAAATGGCATGCTACGTCTTTAAATTCAATTAATGAGTTAATAATTGAAATGAAAAACACCAATAAAAGAAATATTTCCCAAATGGAAGGTAAAATACAATAATGAACTCAACTAAATAAATGATTCGATAGAGCACACAAATTACAATATACCAGACACTCTTAACATGAATAACAAGCTGGATTACAAAATAGGCTAACGAATGAGTACTAGACTATGTTTTATAAACCAGAACACAGCCTTGACTTACATTTCATTTGAATCTGATGAGTATTCAACAGATACTATAAAGCAGGAAGACACGCACTCTCGAGTAACAATCTGTACAAACCGAGACACATAATCCAACACCAGGGTCACGCTTACGTATCAATCTCAATCCCGTGTCTGTACCGCATACTTCCTTACCCGATACCTTCACAGTGAAAATTGGTTCTGGAGTAACGCAATGCGTCTTAACCAGCAATACAATTTCAGGTCAAAAGAATGTCAGCATATGGCAGATTACTTGTCATAAAATGCCAGTAGCTGTTTCACGTGATTTTGCCACGCAGCAACATTTTCTCCATCAACAGCAACCCAATCAACCACAGTCGATGCTGGTTGCTCCCACCATTCATCGAGCTACAGCACAAAGAACATGCCAACCATTCACAATAATGCCAAAAATCAAATAGAAGAAACTTAAAAACCAGTGGCTTAGAAGATTTTTTTTTTCTTTTTTTCTAAATTTGCTTGAAGCTATTGATGGTTGGGGCTACAGGTCAAGTTTGAAAGTTGTGTGGGGCTTGGGGCTTGACAGTTGCCCGTCATGAAACATAATTAATTTACTTGTAGAAACTCCAGGATATCAGGAATTATCCAGCATCAACATAATGATTGAGGTGTGAGTGTGACATAGTATTCAACAGTAAATTAATTTTTGGAGTCTTGGCAGAATATCCTGCTCGATGTTCTCGTCTTTCATTTGACATAAATTGAAAGAAAGACGCAATAAAAAAAAATTGTTATATATAGAAATAACATCCGATTATGACTTTATCAGGACCAAAAAAGCGTATTGAGACTAGAAATGGTGTTCACATGTAAACATCGGCATATGACTTTATCCTTGACTCGGAATTTATTATCTCCAACATAGAAATAACAGACGGACAGTATCCAACGTAAGGAAACTAACTCACCAGCAACCATCAGATAAATTCGTTTAAGGGTTCAAAGTTCAACCATGCATAAATTTTCAGATTAACCAATAAATTTTCTTTATATTCAAATGTATATCACCAATAGGCAATTGCAGGTTGGTATTGCATGATTCTACTTGCATGTGACCAGGAGTTGCATTTATTTGAGCATATGAACTTGGTAAAACTTTGAAACTCCACCCGTGTATTTGGGCATATGAATCTACAAGGTGACACTTTTTTCATTTTTGGGGCATGCCTACTTATTATTGTTACTTTTAAGAACTAGAAAAATAAAGTTCCGGAGTACTAACCAATCCACCAACATATTTGCAGTCTTCAAGACATTTTTGAGCATTTTGAACTGCAACATTTAACTCAGGCAACCACTGTTCTGTAACATTTTTCTCTTGCTCAGATGCCACATTCAGGCAATAATTTGTTGTCCTGTAGAAAAACAGTTGATGAGAGGTTAATGCAATAATTCTTACTGAACAAAGTAGATAACATGGGATTAATGCAATTCCTTGTATCATAATTTTGTAAGAAGCATAACCACATCATTTATCCTAATATGCTCTTAAAGATTCAAATACTCTTTCAGACCCAAAACATATAATTATGCATAACTTGAAGACGGATAGGCTTTCTAAGGACCGTCCTATAACTCAGACTCACCAACTGTAATCAGACAGAAGATTGCGAAAGGAAAGTTAGACATACCTATCATATTCTTGTAATGCACGATGAGCATGATTTAACAAACCATGGCCACTCTCAACAAGATCCCGTCGTACATGAACCAAACTGATTGCCTTTTCCAAGTCTTCCAATACACAAACCTCAGAACCACGGAGCTTCAAACAAAATTCCATGGACTCCAAGACTGATGCTAAACCAGTATCCATACCATCCAAGCCTAGTAATATTTGCAAGAGGGAATCATTTATAAGAGGTCAGGTAAATCTAGCAAAAATATCCGTATGGTTTTATATATTTGACTATATTAACCATCCATCCATATTTTCAAATGCACAGTATCATAACTGTTTTATAAGTGGACTTCAACCCTTATGGTACATCTCATTGAAAATAATAACCCCCCCCCCCTCCACACACAAACTAAGTTTGGCATTGGAAATCGGTTACACAGAAAATTAAAGCAATTGTTTTTCCAGCTTCTTAAAGCATAATATATTTTTTCAGATTCGGAAAATATGACATCAGTAGGTGATTTAATGTAAAGAATGAACCCAAGCAAAATTAATATAAGAATCCTCACCAGCAGGATACTGTAAGGCAGCAGAAATGCGACAGATAGAAGGAACTGCAGAAGGATCTCTGGCACCAGCTCTAGCAGTCAGCATTGCAGCATTTCTCTCAGCAGTAGCAACTGCTTCAGGCCCTGCAGAGCTGTTTGCGCCCATTGACTCCAGCAGAGCCTGATCAGTATGACAAGGATACATAAGGGAACTAAATGGGAACAGAACCACTCGAATAGGCTCCTAAACACTCGTCAAAATTTTATATCTTGATACAGATAGCTAAAACATAAAACAAAAACCTCAAGATGCATACTCCCTCCCAAACTCAACTTCCCCCTGGTCCGGGCACAAGTTTTGAGACAAGATTGAATAAGGTATGAAAGAAGGTAGCCAAGATAGGAGAGATTGTGAAATAAAGTAAGAAAGAGATTGAATGAAGTATGAGGCATATATTCCATTTAAGGAATGGGAAGTTGAGTTTGCGACATACCAAAATGGAAAAACGGGAAGTTGAGTCTGGGTGGAGGGAATATTTCACGACTGGGTGGTACCTTTTATTCAAACAATTTAACATATTAAAAGGAAGCAGAATCTAGCATCCAATAATCCCCCAGGCCTCAAGTATGAAACAGTTTTAAAAATTACCCATATAAGCAACAGGACTCCCATTCAAAAGGGTTATGACTTGTGATTAAAAGGCATTAAATTTAGCGCTTCGATGTGATTTTCTAGAAGTCATATAAATAGCAATAAAAAAAACTGCTCATTATAAGCTGGTAAGATTATCAGAATATCGGTTTGACAACACCTTTCAAGTGATTCTGCTACGAATACGATATAATGAGTTTTCAATAAACTTTTACAAACAAGCACTTTAAGTACCATATGAAAAAATTATCATGAGAGGATTTACAATTGCAGAAATGTATATGATCAACAGAGCAAGGAGTCGTGTATTTTTGGCGTGTGGTTTTGCCTCATCTAAATATAAATAAGCAACATGCAGGCTTTCCGGGGATCTCTGTCTATCTCGAATAAATTTGACAGAAAGAAAGAACATTATAACCAAGTCAAGATGTTAAGTCAAACCAAGCAGGTCTTACACTCAGAGATGAAGAACTGTGTAGTTTAACCAAGAAGATTGGAAAGTGCTGACTGGACTACATCAGTTTTCACAAGACAATAATGTCTCAATCAATCTATGTAGCAGAGTTCACCATCTCAAATGTGTAAGAAAGAAAGAAAGGAAAATAAAAGAATAAATAAGAACTGAAAGGAACTCCATGACAAGGACAAAACCAGGAGATACATTTTTGTGCTGGCCACAAACCTGAGGGGTTGAAGGGAGCATGTAAAGGCTGTTGTCAGGAGTTCGATAGAAAGCTGAAACTTCACTGCTAATGAGCTCTTGTGCATTGCTTGATAAGTCAATGACAACATTACATGCTGGAATTATAGTGCTTGATGAGTACTCTCTCGCTGCTAAGGGTTGCTGACTCCAGAAAGAAGCAGCATCCTACAATAATAAGTTGAAAAAAGATTAACAAAGATTAATTTATTAAAGAATATACAACAGTTAGATTTTCTCGACTTTTATCATAAATAATAAATTCATAATCTATTCAAGCTATATCTTGAAATTCCTAACAAAGGTGCACCTGCAGCACGGCTAGTCAGAGACCTGTTGAATGAATATTCCTATGTACATCATCATATCATTTCTACTTCTATATAAGCAATTGTATCTCTTCACCTTTAAGCCTCAATTACACATCTGGTATCAGTGTCTTCCTATTTATTATCAAGCTTTTTGTTAAAAGGGTTTCCTATAATAACTACAGTACTATCTAAGTATCTATAAATTTAGATACAAGGATAATGACTAAAGAAATCTGGGGTACTTCAAAATACACACTTCAAGTGCAGACAGAAATAATTTGGGAGGCCCAACACATAGCATTAAGGACAAGCCCATTATTATTTTAGGACCATGGCGCAGATATCATATTAAAACCAATCCTCCCTACAAGGCCGTGTAATTGAGAGAGTTCTCCTTGTTATATTTATTTTCCAGGATATTATCCAAGCAACGTGGGGATACTTCAACAAATATGCCATACTTTGCTGAAGTGACCACATTATTATTTAAAAACGGAATATAGTATTTGAATATTCACATACTATGTGCTAAATCTGATGAAGATTAACATCAGTTTCACAAGTCAAGCACCTCCTCAGTTCGTAAATAACATATCAAATACTATCAATTTGAAACTCACAGTGTCTAAATGTAATGATATTTTATTTGGGAGGAAACACATGTAACTTTACATGCATGCCTATGTCATGTGTTTTTTGTGAGAGGAAGGAGGAAAGAGACAGAAAGAGATCCTACCATATTTGCTTTGAGCAATGCATTATATACTGATTCCAACTCAGATCTACGGGCATCAAATTCTTCAATCTTCTTCCACTTTTTTCTCAAAGAACTTTCTGCTTCCTTTCTCTCAGCACATAATTTATTCAAGCGTTGTACTTCTGACAATAATGTATTTAAACTGGCCCGTAATCCAGCAGCCTCTCTTTCTTTGCTCCAGACCTCTAACTGCAACAGATAGAGAACTGGAATTTATAAGCAAACTATCTAAGGCAGTAAAAACTTGTAGTTTAAGTAGCATAAGCTTAGCTAATAAAATGTCCTGAATTGTTGATAAATAATGCAGGCACACACAAGGAGAAGAAGCCTGCGATAAGGAGCAGCAGCATATGTCCAGGATAAACTGTTATAGCACCAGGTCAGCATATGTCCAGGATAAACTGTTATAGCACCAGGTCTACAGAGAGAAGGAAGAACTAAACTATTGGATGCAAATATGATTAGCAGTAATAAAACCTGCGTTATCTTTTATTGAAACTAATAAAGAGCAAGACCCATGTTAGAAAAGCAAACTTCTCATACATGTCAGAAATATGTTTTATAAAAGAACAATACCAAGCAGATGCGGTTTCTAACAGGAAAGAAAATGTCATCAACAGTGACCAGTGGTTGTTATGAATAAAGTTGACAGAAACCACATAGGATAAAGGTAAAACATATTTCTATCATCATAAGGAAGATGAGAAACAAAAGCTTGGTTGATCCTTAAAGGTGATCATTTAATTTTAACCGAATACAATATTCGAAAATGAATTTGGGGGAGTAGGTAACACCTCAAGTTGCCTAAGACTGCTCATACTCTGAGAAGTTCCAAGGTTGGCAAGTGTATTTGAGGAAACAGCGTCACCATTTCCATTGAGACGCTTCAAGAGTAATTCGCTCAGGTTCCTGGCTTCCGCAGCCTTGTTGAGGGCATCTTCAGTTGCCAGAAATTGTTGCACATGTGCTTTCTGTAAGATACACGTAACATTATGCTACATACAGGTGCTAAGAGGGGAGAAACTTTCTGTAACAACAAAATTCACACAAGTGCCAAGTGTTGTGCGAGTATGGAATAAAAAAATCAAATGAAGTAATTAACACTGAAAAAAATAGATCAATAAATAAATAAATAAATTATACGAAAGGAAGACAAGAAAGTTAACTGTAACACCAAGGATAGATGCAAGGTTCATGGCACAGAAACAACTGCAGATTAGCAACTGATAAGAGAAGACATACCTGTCTCTCCAGCAGTTGATTTTCAGTCCCTTTTGAAAGAGCATCACCACCAATCTTCCCGTTACCATAAAGATGAAATGGCAGTGGTGAGCTTATATCAGGAGAGGAGGCCTCAATTATCATGTTATTCTCGTATTTGTACCTTCATAAATACAACAATGTAAATAAGTCATACTACAACAAAAAGCCATACATTAAGACAGTAGTCTTAAACCATATGAACGGACCATCCATAGCTATACAAATTTAGATACAAATAAAAGTATCCTGTAGCAAATCCAATGGTCTATTAATTTAAGACAGCACCATAGTTGAAAAACAGAGGCAAAAATTTTTGCATGTAATAGATTGACGTAGTGGAAAATCAAGTATTTAATGCCAAACCGTATCATATACTTCCCCCATCCAGGCACAAGCTTCCCATTTGGTGGTGAAACAGACTTTTAAAACAGGTCAACAAAATGACATTTGAAGCTTTTGCCTGGACGGATGACAAGACTAAATTAAAAATTGATCAACTCAATCTATCTTCGATTTTCACATTTCCTTTTCTGATCTCTTTCTATGTCAGGTTTGGGTGTGCTAAGTAAGCACTGATAACAACAAAAACAGAAAAACCAAAAAACGAAGAAAAGCATGTGTTCATAAACACACCTCAATGCTTCCGCATCAGCTCTAACATCAATTTTTTCTATCTCTCTAGTGATCAGAGTTTTTAGCCGTTGGGTGTAACAAGTGATTGCTTGCAGCAAGTGAGGAGGACTACTGAGGCAATCTGCTATCACATCTTTAATCTCGGTTGGTAAATTACTATCAATACTGATCCCTAGTTTTGCAGCCTCTATCTGTGGGTTCCCATGGACTCCGCTTCCTTCATAAGCTGGAAAAGAGCTTTGAATTTTTTCAGACATTAGTGCTGCTAATGATTCACATACTTTTCTTACTTTTCTTTCACGGGCTGTCTCTATAAGAATAGTATCTTCCGTAGATTTGCTGCCTTTTCCATTATTTCCATGGAAACTGGTCACCATTTCAACAGATGAATCATAACTAGATTTCTGAGCATCCTTAGCTTGGCTTACATAGGATCTTAGTCGTTTGTGATACTCCGAAAATATTTTTGCTGCTTCATCACACTGTTGATCATAAGCCTCATACATCACCTGCTTGTGCCTGCAACAAATAAGGAAACCTATTTATCACTTGGATCTACAAGTAATTGGTGTAGTAACTCATTTTCATACCATTAAGTCTATTGCCATCAAACAAACTCCAGAAGGAATTAATACATCAATCGTCAAATAAGAATGGCGCCTTACTCAGGCTACATTATGAACAAATTACATATGAACTCAAATGACGCTACATGTTTCATCAGAGGCCATTCACAATTCAAGGTATGTACCATAAGTTAACAATGAAATAATGCATTGGTGTCGTAACTAACTCCCGGTGTCTTATCCACCAAATGCACAATCAAGACCTTCACAACATACAAAGGTTCACTTCATATTTTATCATGATCATTCACATTTGACAGTCAAAGCCCAATTTCGAGAGTGTTTAAGTAGACCTCACATTCAACAAGTTAATCACATAACTAGGTACATAAAATTAATAAACATATTAATCCAAAATCACATTGAGCTACAAAACACCCAAAAGTAAAATTCTCAAGAAAGCAACCTGTAATTCGACCGCTCATCAAGCATACGCTTACGCTCAGCCTCCTCCCTCGACACCTCAAGCATCCTCGCCTTCAACTCCTTACGCTGCCGCCTCACAATTTGCCTCAACCTCTCAACTTCCTTCTCTGCCAGCTCCCTCTCCTGCAAAGCCACCTCCCTACTACCACCACTACCACTTCCCCCAGTCTCCACTCTCGATCCCGCCTTCTTCCTCCCCTTCCCACCATCATCCGCACCATGTACAAGTATATTCCTCCGAATATTCTCCACCGTCTTCTCCGACTTCACCCTCTTCACCAAAAAATTCCACACCGGGATCATATTCCCCCTACAAACCTTCCTGACCGCATCCGCGGACGGCATCGACACCTTGTTCGAAGGTCCATACGGACCGAGCGGCCTGTATCCCATTTCCGACTGAAGCCATTCCAGAATATCCTCGGGCCGGGCCGAAGCACCCGACATTGCCAAATCAAAAGTCCTAGGGTTTTGTCACACTAGTAGATCATCATCTGAGTAAAATTGAATACCTAATCAGCCAAATTGAGGTGAAAAATGAACTTCCACGTGGAGTAGAATTGGAAATGGAGCTTTCGGCAATGGAAAAAAGTGGAAAATTAACGGATCTGATTGTGCCGGCGAGATGAAGACGTGCGATTCAAAATTGTCGCCTGATTTGTACGTACATTGCGGTAAATAGGTATAATATACGTATAAATGTGTGTAAGTGTGTGTGTATTGTAATGGAGCTGTAGCAGAGAATAATCTGTAGGTGAAAAGAAGCTCAGAGAGATTGAAGATTTTGTCAGGAGAAGAAGAAGAAGAGTGAGAGACTTTGAAAAAAGGTCCCGCCTGATAATGGCATTCGATTCGACCAAACATTTGGACCGGATCTTGCCCGATTGCTCTGTAACCGGATCTTTCCCTTTTTGAGGTTTTGTTTTTTCTTCCTACTATTTCCTAATATTGCAATGCCAACTGAAAACCGAAAATCCGACAATCCGATCCGATCCGTTATATTCGGATCGAATTTCGAGTTGGTATTTTTTAGTTTTTCGGATTTCGGACGGATCGGATTAAATTCGTCGGATTTTCAGATAATTCGAATTTAATCCGAAATAAAAAAAAAATAAAAAAAATAACCCCAAAGCCAGAAACGTTTTAAAGCTAGTAGCAACTTTGACTAAACTTGGTCACTAAATATGTAAACCCTAACCCTACATTTTCTCCCAATTTTCAGAGGAAATTAAAAATTCTTCAGTCATTCTCTCAAACCCTACTTCTTCAGTCATTTCATCAAATAGACTCTACTCACAGCCTCACTCATTCACAGCGGCACATCGTCGTCATCGGTTTCGTCTCCTCTCTCGGACGATCGGCGTCATCGGTTTTGTTGGACAGGCACATCGCCATCAACAGTTTCGTCTCTCCTCTCTCTGTTTCGTCAATCAGATTCAGATGAATATGATCCACTTTCGAATACAGAAGTTGATATGAATCATATTCATCTGAATCTGATTGAGTAATTGTGGATTGGGAAGTGGACTAACCGGAAAAGGAAATGGATTGGTCGACGGAGAGGACGCGGGTATCGCCGCCATTGTAACGGAGCTTGCCGTCGGGGCAGCGGGGGAGAATCCGGCCGCCGTAGCTACAGAGTAGTTTGAGGTTTTTGGGTTTTTATGAATTTGAATCCACTTTTTATTATGAGTGTTTTTGGTGATTTTGAGAAGAAGAAGGAGTTTTTTTATTTTCGGATTATTTTTGGATTAATCCGAAAAACCCGATCCGGGACGGATTAATTCGAATCCGATTCGAACCCTTCGGATCGGATTATGGATCGACCCTCAGTTGGTCCGAAACTTCGAATTAATCCGAAGTTCGGATCGGATCAGATTAATTCGAATGGTCACCCCTACTAGCGAGATATGTGTTGAATAGTCATGTTGATATTATTGATTTAATTGGGCGGGTCTTGATCCAATAGGATCAAGTCATTACAATATAAGAGTATTTGTATAGGATGATGTGTCAATAATAGTACCTTAACATCTCATAGTTTCATAAATAGAAAATTCATAAATCACAAATTTAAAGTAGGAATTAGCTCAAGAATCATTAAGGGACGGATTGGTATAGAATTTAAGTGGACTTTTTCAATTGAAATTAAAATTTTTGTGTACAAAATATTCGATTTGAGTGGAGAGATGGACACTCCAACGATATAACAAACGGGCCTAATATCTCTCATATAGTCATATATGCCAAACTGCTAATGTGGTTTAACACATCCTCCTCCGATTAAAATTCTAATAACACCTTATCTTGAATTAGCAATTACGAATGCACCAGGTTCATAATTCAAGCATAAGTTAACAATGAATAATGCACCGGCGTCGTTAGTAGATGTTGGTGTCCTATCCACAAAATGCACAACTAAAACCTTCACATCTCAAAAAGTTCATTTCATGTTTTATTCTGATCATTTAAACGTTTTTCAACACCTTATTTGAGAGTATTTAAGTAGATTTCATATTCATCAAATTAATCAAGGAACTAGGACTGATTCTCATAAAACCACATATGATCCATATATCATTTCCACAAATCACCATTTAACATAATTATTTAATACTTAATAATAACATAACTTTTACAGATAAACATTAAGAACACCCATACATTGTTGAGAGTGTTGTCAATTGCGTCGTGATCGGGGGGGGGGCTATCGTGGTGCAGAAATATATCGCGGGCTATCGCAACGTGGATTTTTTTGGAAAAAATTCCAATTTTATCCTCCATTTACAAAAAATAATGGGATTAAAGGGAAATAGAGAAGAAAAGAAGAGAGAAATAGAATTAAAAAAAAGATAAGTCGTTGCATGTGTCATTTCCAACTACTATTTCAGTGGATTAAGGACGACCTTATCAAAAAAAATTCACCTTACTTGCCTTTAGACTATTTATATGTAATATTGTGTAACTATGGGTAATATTTAACTTAACAGGTATCTATATGATCATTTTATAAATTTTTTGACTTTTTTTTTCACTTCATTATTCTACACGCGGCTGCAATCCACGAACACGATTTTTTGGGCCTTGACACATTGCGATACGCGATTCACAACTTTGGCTTGAGTCCACACCATTATTTCTAGATCACCACCTTCTCCTGCTCCTCTAAACACAATATCTTGTTTCGGGTGTTTTTCATGGAATATAAAATGACTTCAGAACCTTATTAAACTATGACTGAAAGTCTTCCCAACATATTCCTCAAAGTCGTTCGTGTTGTTGGCCTAAAATTAAATATAAAGCATTGCAAGTGACTTCAAACTACTTTCGAATTCAAATGCTAGTTATATGGTTTTAAGGGGTCGAGTGGCATTCAATTGAATGTTCATTTGAATGGTTTTTAAAATTTTTATATTTTGGAAGGAATTAAAATGGGCATCATTTTCAAATGGTTCTACTGTGCATCCATTTTGCAGCAGCTAGGCAACTGTTCATCCCAATCATTCCAATCAAATCAACTCAAACTCAAACAATACAACCATTTTGCAGCCGTAGTCAAGTGTTCATCCAATAAAATCGAATCAGACTCAAATCATACACTAATGGACAAGTGCAGACGAAATGAAAGTGCAGAAAAAAATGAACAAGTGCAGACAAAAAACACCTTCATCGAGCTAATGACTTCAGGCGGCCGATTGGTCCCAAATTGAGTCGATTGAGGGGCATTGGGAGGGGGAGACGGTGGCGGTGAGGGCGGT
>JAYMSP010005701.1:0-13077 GCA_036897095.1 Plantago elongata | reverse complement strand
GGCGGGTCTACCAACACTCTCTAAGGTATCCATGCATCCATCATGAATGACCAAGTCATTCGTAGTCGTGAGAGCTACTACATTCTCCAAGAATATGATGCAGATCACATGTCAAACTCTAACGTGTCATTAATATCCCTAATATCAATGACACTCAATTGGGACTATTTTAAGACTTACGTTATGTCATCCAAGTTCTGAAACACTTGGTGATAATCGCACAGTCCAAGGGAACATCTTATCGATTATTCAAATAATCAATTCAACAAATGTAATGCCAATAACAGTATTAGGAGCCTTATTAGCCATGGAAACAGAGGAGGTATTGGTGGAGTTTTGCGAGATGAAACATGGCGCTGGATGGGAGCTAGGATTATCTTCCGGAATTCAGGCTATGTCCGTTACAGCAACAGAATGCACGGCTAGCTATTAAATTTGGCCTAGAAATTGCATGGGAAAAGAGATACCATCCACAAGCTGCATTGGAAAATGGAAAGTGATTCCATGGAAGTCCGTCAACCTAATCATGGAACTACCACCATCGGATCCAGGCGTTTTGACCTGGGTTGAACGAAGAATGTAGGATGTTACTTCGTCTACGTACCTTGAGGAGCTAACCAAGGATGAATTGTACGTCAGTACGTACCAAATGCTTTGTTAGGTAATACTAATGTTCACCTGATATTGAGGAACTAACCAAGGTCTCTGTATTAGACCTTTTGGCAGAATACTCATGGAGGATATCTGATGTCCCTTCGACACTTCTCGACCTATTTATTTTGTCGAATATCTTTTATACAACACGGTTTTTCTCCAAGAATAAGGTCTCCAAGGCAGTTATCAGCAACATAAATAGTTAGTTCTGATTAAGTATATATACAGAGCTTAATTATGCCAATTTGGAAAATATTTAGTGTATCTGCAAGCTATCCTACTGGTTACAACGTCTTCATTTATATCTCTCATGGTACATGTTGAGTATTTCATATGTGCATGTTGGTAATTCTCCAGAGATGCAACTAGGACAAATACATCTTAAAATTATCATACTGATCAGGAATATATGATTTACTTAGTACTATATAATTAAAAACATGGTTAATCCATAAGGGTTTTGAAATCCGTTGAAACAATCAACTGGTTATTATCTTATCTATAAAAATTTCCTCAGGACAAGAGTTAGATGTAAATTAATACAAATTGATTTGACAACATATATACTTGCTACAATTACTATATTAATTCCTTCTATATATGCTTAATGATTGTTCAGTGTCAACTCCAAACTTCAGATCTCAGTTAACGGCATACCTGCTACAATTTGACTTCCAAACTAGATATATATATAGTATATGATTTACTACTTATATTATATAAATAACAACGTGACTAATAAGGTTTTAAAATCCGTTGAAACAATCAATTCCTTTCTTATTAAAGCTCGTTTTACTTAATATAGGCATAGAAAATATGCAGTATCTTCCCGTGGTATATATTTTAGATATTTCTAGTAGAGTGTTTAAGTCTCTTTCATGCGCAAGTCCTGGTAATATAATACTACTATGTAAGAAATATAGGCATAGAAAATATGCAGTATCTTATCGTGGTATATAATTTAGATATATATCTAGTAGAGTGTTTAAGTCTCTTCCATGCGAAAGTCCTGGTAATATAATACTACTATGTAAGAAAAGTTTACTCCTTAAACCTTATAGAAAAGAGAACGAATACTCAAGCTTATGGTTACGAAGTGTACTGACGTGATATTTTAGATTAGGAGGAGATTGCCTTATGTAAGGTATAGATTCCTCATTAATTATGTTATAAACTATAAAAGCAGCTTGAGAGTCTAGAAATCTATATTGTACAGAAGCAGTAAGAGGAGAAGCAAATGGCCGATTACTAAGCTTTACTCATTAAGATATGTATTATAAAATAGAATACTCTCATATAGTTTCAGGAAAGCATATAAGTTTATAGCTAAGTACTGGTTATTCTGTCCGCTACCTTTAACTAGCGAGTAATAATTAGAGAAGCCTCTTTATACATAATAAAGTAACTCTTGTTTAATTTATTAATTATTATGTAGATAAGCTCCCTAAAAACTCTCTTATATAATTGGTGCCTCTAAATTATACTTTGAGTACATCTATGAAGTCCCTCCTTCACAAAATTAGCTGAAAATTAAAATATAGTTAGTACCTAAAAATTTAACTGGAAGCTAAAAAGATAACTGGTATATTGTCGAATAGTTTTTTTAATATACTAACTTGATTAGCTTCTCAAATCAGTTAACTTTTCAGCTAGCTTGTTTAAAAAGTTGCACGTTCACGCAACGAACAATTTTAAAAAAGTTCATAAAATTAAAAAGTTAATGATAAACAGACCGAACATCAGAGTAAATGAAGGGACACTACCTTTTAGGTATCTTTGGGTTCCTTTGACTAGCCGGAAGTTGTCTGTTCTCAAATGTCAACCCCTAATTGACAAAATTATTGTCAGAATTCGTCACTGGAGTGCAAAGTTGCTTAGCTATGCTGGAAGGGAGCAATTAATCAAGAGTGTACTATTTGCGGTAGCCAACTATTGGCTCAAATGCTTCCCTCTCTCTAAGGAGGTGTTAGGGAGGTGTTACATCAGATTGAGGCAATTTGTCGATCTTTTCTATGGTCGAACAGTGATACCATTATGCAGAAAGCTCCAGTGGCTTGGGGGAGAGTATGCATGCCCAAATCAGAAGGTGGTCGACAAATTATCTCATTACAAGAATGGAATGTGGCTTGTATGTTGAAGCTCTTATGGAACTTATGTGGTAAGCAAGATAAACTATGGGTTAAGTGGGTTCATATTTACTATATGCCGCAAGCACGGATTATGACGGATGAGGCCCCCGTGTAGTGCTCCTGGATATTTAAAGGAATTATGAAAAGCAGGCAGTTTACTCTCAATAGCTCAACCTGGAACGCCCTGCTTTGTCTCCCCAAGTACAAAATTGGCCTAATGTACCGGGAGATTCATGAAACTTGTTCCCATGTAGCTTGGAAGTGTCTGCTTTATAAGAATGGAACACGCCCTCGAGCTCAATTGGTAGTTTGGTTAGCTTGTCACCAAAGATTGGCTACTAAGGACTGTTTATGCAGATTCCGAATGCTATCCGAAGATACATGGTGCTTCTGCAATCAATTGGAGACTCTGCCACATATCATGTTTATATGCACTGTAACTCGGGCAATTTGGAGCACTGTCCTCAATTAGCTGAAGGTCCCGCATGTGCTGACGGCCGGATTGGCAAAATGAATTTGGCTAGGTCGCTTTACGGATCACCTTGCTTTGTAATTGTTTTGGGATAATAAAAGTATATGCGAGTTTCAAAAAAAAATTGTGTATAAAAGTTATAATCTTTACATTTTTTCTACATCATAATTTAATTTTCATTAATTGACTTCTAATGCAACTAGTTTGTGTAATTATGGGGTTAAAAAATTTCCATAGATAAACAATGACTACTTTAACTTTATTATAATATGCAATATGTCTCGCGTTAAGGTACATGGTCGAGGAGATGTGGATATTAAGTTGGATCATCATGCTCTTAAAATAATTCTTTAACAAAAAATATTATTCAACTTATATTTTATTTATATAAATATTTAAGAAATGATACTATGATATTTTAAAACTTTCCTTTACGAGCTTTACGAATAGATCACAAATTAATCGGTTGTATATGTGGTATCATAATACTAACATTTGCACAAGTCGGAACACTATACTGACCATCATGAATTTAAGTTTGTTATAATGTCATATTAAATTGGGTTATTGTACCTTAATAATGTGAGATATTTAACATTCACGGATGAACATGGGGAGGATCTCAATCCTTTGCTATTGCATTTTACTGAAAGTTAAGTTTATGCGAAACACCATGATAGAGATTGCAGTGAGATATATTACGTGCCTAGCTCTTGTTCAGTATGTTAATATTAAGGGAAACTCATGCAGTACAATTTTCTTTAATGTAAAAGTAACATGGACTTTTCTACCGTCAGACATACTTTTGCCATACCTGACAATAAAAATCATCCTAGTATAATTTAATACATTAAACTTTTATTTTTCATTAAATATAAAAAAATTAAGATGCTCATTAAAAAATAAGATTCAATAATAATAAATATAAAATATAAAGATTAATTTTATTAAAATTAACAGGCCCTTTAACCTGGCCCGGTGGCCCGATGTTCCGGCCCATGCAGTATAGCATATATGTTTCCTATATATATAAGCTTGTATCTATTCGACCTAACACCCACAAATACGTTGCATCTTAAATCAATTTCATGCAAACTCTTTAATACTTAAATTTTCTGCTTAAACTTTGTGATCAAAGGATGTGGAGGCTGAAGATTGCTGAAGGAGTTGATAGCCCGTACTTATTCAGCACCAACAATTATGTGGGCCGCCAAACATGGGAATTCGACCCGAATTACATTTCGCTGGAGCTCCGGGAAGAAGTGGAGAGAGCCCGCCAAGAGTTCTGGGAAAACCGCCACCATGTTAAGCCGAGCAGTGACCTTCTCTACCAGATTCAGGTGGTCAAATTTACAACACAACATATAATTCATAGTTTCATACTATTCCTATACAGCCCTATACAACAAGTGTTCCGGGATTTCTTTTCTAAAAACGAGGTTGTATATAGTAAATGTTACTAACTCCATTGTAGAACAGATAAACTTCTACTTTTCAGTGCAAAGTTAAATGAACTTAGTAAAATATTAATACACATGATCAGTTTAAAATATTACTAAAAATCAAAAAAATATTTATAGTGAAACATATATAAATAGAATATATGCTTTCTGGTCTTTTAAAAACTTCCAACCTTTTATTTTTTGAATTCCGTTACAAACTTCCTAATCAAATAAATAAATTTTTTTCATCCCACTAACTAATTTTTTATTATATCTCTTTCATACTTCATAATCACTTTATTCAATCTCTCTCCTACTTTATCATTCAATTAAAACTTTACCGACATAATGTCCCACATAAACTATTATTCTATCATTTTTTCTTAATTAAAGAGAAAATAAACCCATAAAAAGTTATTATTGGATCGGAGGGAGTAAAATATTTGTTTCGAGACAGAGGATGTAATAAAATTAAATAATCTAATTAAGTTTATTATTGGTAAGCTAGTTTGAAATATATTTTTTAATTCTAAGCCTCAATTTAGCAACACTAGCAAAAAGAAGCTCTTATGTAGTTGAAAATTTAGCAGTACCTAATTAAATAGATGGTACCTGAACATGCAGTTGAAAAGTTAACTGTTAATTTGATAGCTGATTAATTAACTAGTTGAAAAGCTAATAGATTTTTTTAACGTAGATGTTCAACCGAACAGGTGATAAGCAAGCATATATTGTTATATTTTATATTATTTTTTAAACTTTTAGCTTATTGTATTTTGATATTAATTTTTCTAATATAATAGCACATCACATTGATTTTTAAATTATTTAATATTCGTTAATATTCTAAATTATGAGCAAATCTTCTGAAAGACGGTCACTAGATAATTATCTAATTATAAAGACTAACCTAAGTCAAAGAAATTTCCTATGTTATTAATCAAAACTATTATATATGTTACCAAATTTTTTATTTTTTATATTATAATAATATTTATTTATTAAAAAAAATAGATATTTTAATTAATTAATAACCTAAATAATTATATTGATAACATAACTCTTCTTTTAATAATTATATGAAGATCCTCTCCTATAAAGCTAACTCAGAAAGAAAAAAGGGGTAATTGATATAATAATAGTATGCATTGTCCATTTCAAAGAGAGATGGATGAATTAAAATGAGACTAATATACTAACGCAGTTGATTTTTTATCTTTCTTTAAGCGCAGAGACATTTTTTGAATGGAAAGATAAGAATTAGTTTTTGTTCAACAAATTAACCAAACTTAACTTCTCAATCAACTATCTTTCCAGATCAACTAACTTATTTAATTAATAAGTTACAGGATCAACACAATAAATATTTTGTTAGTTAATCATTAAAATATTTATAAAACTGAAAAACTATCTAAAAATTTAATGATGAGTATATCTAAAACAAGATATGTTTCCATTAAAAATTAGCATTTCGTAACATTATCTTTTGGGCCAATTAGGCGCAGCGCATTGGGTTATACGTCGAATGCCCATGGTTCAATTCCAATATGAGTGTTGATGTGTGTTTTAGCTATGTTATCCTTTTATATCGAATGTGGATATGTTACTTCTATACATATAAAATGAACACGTATTCTAATGACTCTGGATAAATTAATGTGAAGAACGTATTCTAATGACTCTGGATAAATTAATGTGTGACTTCACATGTGTGCTATTCAGACATTTAAAATAGTTAATTATAAATTATTTAAAATATCAACATCGACGGTTTTATTTTATATTAAATATTAATTATTAAAGTTTTCAAATAAAATCTGTTGAAGTAAACCGTAGATGAAATCTCCTAAATGTCTACAATGAAACTTACTCCAAAAATTAAGGTAACAACTAAGTTTAAGAAACACTTGATTTGTTTGAATAATTAGTTTGTGAATTCTAATAAAAGTTCTGATTCTTCCAAATACGGAAAAATGACATATTCGTGATCACGATAAGTGTTTGACAATTTGACATATGGTATAATGAAAATTTTCCTATTATTTAGGAAAATTAAATCTTTAAAAAGCATTTGCTCAATACTTTCACCTACTAAAGTCCGAAATGCTAATGTGGAGAGATTTACAAAGGTGATCATGCTTGAAATTGGTCCAAAGAAAATTTCGAGTTTTATTTTAACTGATTTTGAGAACCGTATAAACACACGTATAACCCTTGAAAGTTTACAAATAAGTTCCAAAAATTTCAACTCTTTATAAATAAACCTTAAAAATTTTAATTTTTGTTAAAAACCCCAAAATATATAAAAATTCAAATTTCACCCCACCACATTCCCTCCACCAATTTCATTGCACAACCACCACCAAAATAATTTTAAAATTAATCTCACATTATTAAAAATTAACAAAATAACCATTTACATAAAAAAGAAATCTTAATTCAAAAATAAATAATAAAGAACCTCGATCGCCGGAGCTTCGATCAACCTCCAATTTTCCATCTCTTCCATGGAAGCTCGAACGAAATATTCTGCCATGGAAGCCCTAAGATCGAGCTTCTACAATCTTCCATGGGAGCTCACTCGAGCTTCTATGGCAAATCCATGGATGGATCGAGCTTCCATGGATCTGCTAAGTTCGCGAAAGCTCGAGCGAGCTTCCATGTCATAATTTCCATGGAAGCTTCACCTTGAAGCTTCCATGGAAGAAAGAAGAGAAAGATTTAAATTGTACAATTTGAGTTGTTCGATTGATATTTCCATTCATACTATGAATGAATGGAAATGAAGTAGGAAGTGAATTGGGGAAGAATGATGTTAGTTACGGTTCTTCTTCATTCACTTGGGGAAGAAAGAGATTTTTAATTAAATTAAAAAATTGTTGGGTGGTGGTAGTGTATTGAATGGGGCAGAATGTAGATTAGACTGCTGAGCAAAGGCTGTGCCTTATTCCTTAAAAGTGTATTTGCCCCGCACTGGTGCTCACGATTTACTTAGTAAATAGTCTCCCAAGATAGAACATCTATTAATGAGTTAGTGTTCAAGCACTAACTCTGCGAACTATTATAACAAAGGATTCTTCATGCTATAGAGAGAAAGAGAGAAGGCAGAAAGAATTGGATTTGGTGTGTTGAATTCGATTCTGGGAGGGTACATTTATAATATCGAAGAGTTGCAATCTGAATAGTTGTTCCTTTTTGCGAAAAGGTCCCTGCAGAAATAAAAATTCGAATAGACACACTTGTTTGAGATTTTTGTTTTAGTTACATCCTCCCCCTTCCAAAAGCATGGATGACCCTAAGGGCCCAACCCTTTAGCTCAATCCAATAGCTAATAAGTAGCTTTTTCTTCCTCAATTCTAGGAATGTGGGACTTCCCATATTCCAAACTTTTGCATTTCATATTTAATGAATCAACCAATTCACTTTGAGCTTCAATAACTCTTTCACCTTTCAATGAATTTTAGTTATTATTTCTCAAGTGTCTTCTACTACCAGTAGATTATTCACGAGTAAGGAAACTTCAATCCTAAACGTGTGGACCCATTTGATTGATGTGCAAAGTAATAGACTAACCTCATTGTTAGCTAAAATTCTTACAATCCCCATATGAAATAGAATTGAGGCTCACAACACAACGGGTGCTCTAGCCAGAATTTCCTGCGGAAAATATTGCATCGGGATCGAGTGTCAATGACATTGAATCATCCCTAGTAGAATACCATCGGATTTACTTGCCACCCGGTGGACGTGATTCCTTGAACCTGTCGGCGTTTTGTGTAAACCAAGACAATGATATCAACACAGTAACTTTCCTTATTGCCTCGTTCCTATTCTCAGTCCGTTAAAGGCCTTGGACTGCTCAGATTCATGGGTGTTCTCGTTTGAAGTCGCCTCCCATACTTCACACCCAAATAGGTGATCTCGTTGTAAGAGCATTCTGCCAATGCTATGCTCGTAAGCTAAAGAGATTAAGAATCTTCTTCACAGATCATTAAGAATTAGTTAGTCATCCTCCGCCCTCTCTGCAGGAGCACTTAAAGTGTCTTTCTCGGAAATGGCGCGAGTGGAGTTAGTAACTCCTAAGAGCTCTTACCTCGAAGTGCAAAATTTCACGAGGCGCAAATTGGTCATTTACAGTTTAGTTGTTCCATTGAATCAAATTCTTGGGATCTCCAGTCAGTATGATTGGGTTGCCACCATAAACTTCCTTATTTTGTGGGTCTAAAGCCTGTTCCCCTAGACAAGCAGTGTCCTTGATCTCTCAGTAGCTCTTTGGTTAGCGGATCCGCAATGTTGATTTCACGTAATCAATCGTGATAACCCCCGTAGAGACCAACTGCCTAATGGTTTTATGTCTTCGACGTATGTGTCTAGACTTTCCATTATATATATAGTTTGTTGCCCTTCCTAATGACGACATATTGTCGCAATGAATTGTTACAGAAGGCACGTGCTTATCCCAACAAGGAATATCCTCTAAAAATTCTCAAATCCACTCGGCTTCTTCTCCGATTTTGTCCAAAGCTATATATTCCGATTCCATCGTGGATCGGACGATGCACGTTTGTTTAGAGGACTTCCATGAAACAACACCTCCACTAATGGTAAACACATAACCACTAGTGGACTTGGTGTTTGTACTATCATATATCTAGTTTGCATCACTGTATCCTTCCAATACTGCTGGATATCTTCCATAGTGTAATCCATGATCTATTGTGGCTTTTAAGTATCCCAATAGATGAAGTAGAGATTTCCAGTGAGCACTTTCCCGAATTACGCGTAAATCTAGCCAACTTGTTGATTGCAAAAGCAATATCAGGACGTGTGCAGTTCATCATGTACATTAAACTGCCTATTATCCGAGCATATTGCACTTGGTTTACTGGATCACCTGAGTTTTTGTCAAAACACAAAGATTCTCACATTGGTGTCCTTACACATTGACGGTCAAAGACCTCATATCTCTTTAGAATCTCTTCAATGTAGTGAGATTGTGAAAGCACCAATCCCTCGGGAGTTTAAGAGACCTTAATCCCTAAGATTAAATCTACTACACCCAAGTCTTTCATGTCAAAAAGTTGTTTCAGCATTTGTTTCGTTTTTAGATCAAATCCAGGCTACATCCAGTATTGAGCATGTCATCTACATATAAGCATATCATGACAAAGGATTCAGCCTTCCGCTTCACATAGACACACTTATCACTCATTTATAGAAAACCCCTTTGATCACAGCGTGTTGTCAATTTTTTTTTGCCATTGTTTAGGGGCTTGCTTGAGTCCATATAATGACTTGATAAGACGACAAACCTTCTTCTCTTGTCCTGGAACCACATACCCTCCAAGTTGGTCCATAAAAATTTCCTCATCTAACTCTCCATTTAGGAAAGCAGTTTTAACATCCATTTGATGTATCTCAAAACCCCGTAGTGCAGCTATGACAATGAGTAATCTAATTGAAGTTAATCTTGACACATGCGAGTATGTGTCAAAATAGTCAAGTCCCTCCTTTTGTCTATAGTCTTTGACCACTAGACGAGCCTTGTATTTATCAATGGTTCCATCAGCTTAATTTATACTTGCATTTGAGTATCCACTTGCAACCCAATGGCTTATTTCCCGGAGGAAGGTCAACCAATTTCCAAGTATGATTTTGTAGGATGGAATCCATTTCACTTTCAATGAACTCTTTCCAAAAGGGGGCTTCAAGGGTGGACTTCGCCTCTTGGATAGTCCTAGGCTCATTTTCCACAAGGTATGTGAGAAAATCAGAACCAAAGTCTTTCTGAGTCCTAGCTCGTTTACTCCTCATTGGTTCGAGATCAGGAACCTCAACGTTCTCTTGATGTGAGCCTTCAGGTTATGCAGAATTCTCCGGTGGTAATACTTCAGGTTCTGTAGCATCCTCTAGAGGAGGTGAACCTATAGGTTCTGCAACATTTTCCGGAGGTACACCATGTAATTCTGCATTATGGCCACTTGGGTCAGGGACCCCCACATGGCCTACAACATGTGCGCCCACAAGGACAACTACTGGGGGTCTCACATGGATCACCACTGGGGCCCCCACAGGGACCACCATTGGGTCCCCATATTTGATCCTATTGTTGTTTCATAGTCTTGTTTACAAGAAACTATTTCTTTCTTTTCCTTCTTAAGAAAAACTTCTTCAAAGAATTCTGCATTCCTTGATCCAATGACAGTTCCTTCATGAATGTCCGGTATCAACGCCATTGTTATTTGCATATCCTATAAACATGCAATCTACAGTCTTTGGTCAAATCTTTACTTGCTTTGATTTATGTATTACTACCTTGGCCAAGCAGTCCCACACTTTCAAGTGTTGGTACGATGGCTTGTGACCTTTCCATAATTCATATGGAGTAACATCACTATCTTTCCGGAGTATTCTATTAAGTATAGTAGTGGCCATGAGAGTAGCCTATCCCCACAAATTATGAGATAATCCAGAATCTAGTAATAGTGCATTCATCATCTCCTTTAGAGTATGATTCTTGCGTTCAACAATACCATTAGATTGAGGATAATATGGAGCAGTGGTTTGATGAATAATGCCAAACTGTGAGCAATATTCTTTAAGTGGTTCTGTATATTCTCCACCTCTATCACTTCGAATTAGTTTAATTCGAGTATTAAATAGATTCTCAACTACAGTTTTGTAATGTTTAAATGCTCCTAAGGTTTCATCCTTACTCCTTAGCAAATAAACATAACAATACCGAGTGCAATCATCGATAAAAGTAACAAAATACTTTTTCCCTGCTCTAGTTTGCACAAATTTTCAGTCACATATGTCACTATGAATTAATTCTAGAGGAGACGTGGTTCTGTTCACAGAATGAAATGGTGCTCTTGTTAGTTTTGCTTCCACACAAACCTCGTATTTACTTTGAGGGTTGATTTCAAAGGACGGCAAATAATCCGTTTTAATTACTTTCTGAATCGCATTGTAGTTTGTATGTCCTAATATATGGTGCCATAAATTAGGAGACTCAGTCAAGTAAGTAGAAGCATTCTTTTCATTGCTCACAAAGGAGCGTAGTACAAACATTACAGACATTTTGAAGAGCCCTTCACATGTGTAACCCTTTCCTAAAAACTGACCATTTTTCATCATTACAAATTGACCAAACTCAAAAGTCCACTTAAAACCTACCCTAACAAGTAAATTTCCGGACACCAAGTTCTTGCGGATATCCGGAACGTGCAGCACTTCGTTCAGTGTGAGTTCCTTCTCGGAAGTCATCTTCAAAATCACTTTGCCGACTCCCTTCACTTAAGATGTAGCATCATTCCCCATGAATAGCTTCTTATCATTCACCGGAGTGTAGGTGGAGAAAGAGCCCCTGTCAGAACAGATGTGTCGAGTCGCACCCATATCAATCCGCCACTGTTTTGGATTTTCAACTAGGTTTGCCTCAAAGACCACACCAGCAAAGGAGTTAACCAAATCCTCCTCCATAGGGTTACCCTTTGCTTATGCAACATTAGCCTTCTCCTTCTTGAGTTGGCGACAGTCTGCTTTCATGTGCCCAGGCTCACTAGCAGTTGTAGCAATTTCCCTTGATCTTCCTAGTAGGTCTAGGTTTCCCAGAATTCCCCTGAGATTTCACGTCACCAGGGTGCTGCTTGCGTTTCTTACTGGGATTCCCCTTGGATTTTTCCTTGAAGTCAACAAGGTGAGCCTTTGCCTCAATAGGCTGCTTCCCTTTGCCCAAAGCCTTGCGGTTGTCTTCCTGAATCTGGAGCTTAATGATCAACTCTTCAAGCCTCTTCTCCTTAGGTTTCAATTTGAGATAACTATTGAACTCGTTCCATGATGGATGCAATTTCTCAATTAAGGAAGAGACCAGGAAAGACTCATTGGGCAACATGCCCTCTTGTTCCAAATCATGAAGAATCATTTGAAACTCCAAAACCTGACTCATCATAGATTTTGAGTCATGCATCCTGAAGTTCAAAAACTTCCCCACGATGAACTTCTTAGCACCGGCATCATGTGCACAATACTTCCGGTCCAGTTGCTCCCACAACTCTCTTGTGGTACTAATAGAGCATAAAGCAGTGTAGAAAACATATGAAAGATAATTCAAAATATAGTTCTTACACACGAAATCATAGGACAATTGCATTACCTTATTTTCTTCTTCAGCGGCCTTCTTTTCCTCCGCTTCCATGTTCTCTTCAATCTCCAACAAAGTGGGTGCAACATATGTTTCAACAGTGAGGTAACTTGCGAACCCAATGGTTGTCAAGTAGAACCTCATATTCTGTTTTCACTGCTTGAAGTTCGATCCCATGAACTTCTTTGGTTTCTCCCCATGGTTAGCAGGAGCACATTCACTCTGGGGGGGGGG
>JAYMSP010005700.1:0-13077 GCA_036897095.1 Plantago elongata | reverse complement strand
TATATATATATATATATATATATGAGATTGATGAATGTGAAAAGTTAAGGAAAATATTCTTTCATGGTATAGAGCCATATAAGTCTCCAACGAACATTGGTCATGTATCTTCTCTTTTCCCTTAATGAATTTTGTGAAATAAAAACAATTTTCGTATAGTTTGACATCACAACACAGTCCGAGGAAAACGCAATTTCACGAAGATTCAACCGTTGGATCGTCACGAAATTTTGACAGCAACAATATAACTCGTGGAACTACAATTTGAACAGTGGAGAACGGAATCAAATCAGGTATAATAGGTCAAACTGCGTTCTCAGTTAAGCAACATATTGCTGAAATTAAATTATTATTCGATCTCATATGATATCTTCGCCAGGTAATCTCTCATCTTTTCCCACACCGTAATTAATGTGATTGTCCTTGCCTATATTTCTTTTGTATATTTTTTCTCCTTTACCTTCCGCTGCAAAACTCCCATATATAGAACCTCACATTCGATATATTCATGTATATACTAAACCTCACGTTCATATACCTCTTTCGGCTTCTCCTCTGATTGAACAGTCCACTGCTATTGATCCCCTCCCGTGTTCGAATGGTTTTCTTAAATATGTCGAACTTCTCCTATGATCGAACAACCAACTGTTGTCGATCCCCTCCCATGTTCGAACAATTTTATTCAATCAATCGAACTTCTCTTCTAATCGAACAATCACGTTGTTGATCCCCTTCCGTGTTCGAACAGTTTGCTTCAAATTGTCGAACTTTCTTCTATCCTCTTTTAATTGCCCACAATCATCGTTCTCCTGTCCAGCGATCGTCCCAGCCTGTTCGATCTTCATCGACTGCCTCTGCAATTGCTCGCGATCGTTGATATTCTATTGTCTGAGGGACAATCCTCCGGCGAGGTTGGTTGATTTGTGAATGTGAAAGTGATAATTACAATTCACAATTAATTAATTCTAAGATTCTTTTTTGGTTTATTTGTGCGGACCTTTATAGACATTCGCTAAATTTATGAGTGGCAATACATTGAATATATTACACAAATTTTACGTAACGCAAAATCATCTTATCATTAAAACCATCTATGTTATTAATTAAAATACTTATGTAGTTAATTAAATAAATATTGTTATAATATAAAAAACAACATTTTATTCACAATTTAGATTTGTATCTAAATTATTTAAAAACTGTCTTTCAAGAGACTTTCTCAATATCAATATTGGTTACACCATTAAACAACTTCAAAATGTTTGACTAAGCATTTGAATTGAGAATTTTTATACTAAAAATCACAACTAAAATTGAAAAAATTCAATTTAAATGCGTATTCAATCACCATGCATATGTTTCGCGTGATTATCACAAACATCAATGAAGTATACAAACGAATGCAAATATCACTAGAGTTGAACTTTTTAATTATGATCTCTTTTTTCCATGATGGACTCCTTTTACCGATGGAGTTAGACTAATATTCTTATAGCGCACCAATTAAAGTTGGAATGAAATATTTTACTAAACGGTTTCAACTTTCAAATCATACAGACATTACATATTTCTTCATCTCTCATTGACACAAAGAACTACATGCATATACCATCACGTGCACTGTGTGATGTTTATATAATAAATGTGTGACGTTAATTCCGTATTTCGAGTGAATGTTATATACTATCTACAAAGTACAAACTCCGTCAAGATCAATGAATGTATATCTCCAGTATCACATTGGAATCAGAAATCCGTTGTAGTCTAGTTGGTCAGGATACTCGGCTCTCACCCGAGAGACCCGGGTTCAAGTCCCGGCAACGGAAGTTTTTAAAATTTTTAACCTTCATAATGTCCTTTGGTTAAAAAATCAATACATAGTAAATAATCTCAATATGGTGGTACAAGGACAACATGGTAGTATCTGCCTACACTTTCCATATAACATGTTCTTTGTTTTACTGTGAAATGGACGCTCAATGCAATCACATAGATAATTGAACAGAACCTGCTTTGATGACATCATCCTGAGGAGGGGTTACCGGTTACGAGGGCTGTTGATTTGGCTGCTAAATCGTACTTTAGGGTCTCTAGGTTTCTCCAAAACAGTATCACTTTTCTCCAGTGTCTCAATTACTTGTGTGATTGGCATTTGGATCTTTATGCGCACAAGTTCTAGCAAGCTGAAATAATTCGAATGCAGATTTGGGAGGATAGCTTCCTTTCATACGTGAATCCATAAAATTCATTAGCTTCCTCTTGTTTTTAAAACATGGCCATAAAATTCATTAGCTTCCAGATGGACGCTTTTTGTCCATTACTCGTACTCCTGTAAGCATTTCCAATAATACCACTCAAAAACTATAGATGTCGCTCTGCATGGACAAGTGCCCTGAGATACAAAATGTTAGTAGGATGATGCCATACTTTTGTTACCGAAACAAGGTGAACAAAATCAATATTATACCTGTACTCATGTCAAGGGCGAACGGCCCAGGCATTTCACCACTCAACCAACGCATTCAATTTAACTCTCTCTACACGTTTTTCTATGTATCCTCTTATTCAGAATTAAATAGCAGGCTTTCAAACACAAATCAAAAAAGAAATCTCTGACATAACGTAATAGCAGACCAGAATCACCAGATATGGGACCAAGAGCGCGACAATTGGGGCTTTTCATCCATCGAATTCAATTCTTTACCATCCTTGGATAAATTCAAGATAGTTACTACTTACTATTAGTTACTTTCTTAGTTTCTTACCACTCCATTATTGAACTCTTCACCTTTCTTTATTGTGTTTGATGTTTATAATATTGTCATCTTAGGTGGATTTAGGTTTTCCATGTCTATTAGATTACTAGCTACTTCCCCACACCATTATTCCATTCAAGCACTAACATTTATCTAAGTATCGAGCACACTTGTTAATTATTCTTGTAATTAAATTTTTTATATAATTACTTGTTAGAATGATCAAACAGTCCACTGTATTGGAGTTGTTGTTGTCGTTTGATTTTTATATTTTATGATAATCAGTAATCTTATATTTTCTTTGCTACATGTTTGCTTATTTTAGTATACAATGAAGAAGAAGCAGAAGTTTAATGGGAAGCCTATTTACTCTTTCTTTAGAAGGGAATCCAAGGAACAACTTCTAACTAATGACAATGTTGTAAATGCGGATGCTGGGACTTCTAATGAAAATATTGCAAGTTCAAATGTTGAGACTTCTTCTGATAATATTGCAAGTCCGGATGTCGAGCCTTCTACTGATAATATTGCAAGTCCAAATGCCGAGCCTTCTACTCAAGCTAGAGGAGTTGAAATTGATTCTATTGAGCGTGATCCAGCTTTACGTATCCCAATTTATCAACAAGATGTTAACCAAAGAGATGAAACTCGACGGGCTTATATTAAAAAGGGGCCATATCAGCCAATTCAGGATGAGTACACTTTGACTTTTGATGGGTCTCAATGGCGCCAATCTAACATGTTGTGGTTTCTTACGTATTCTTGGATAGAATATTTCTCCACAAATGATGCAGTGCATTGCTTGCCATGTTTCTTGTTTGGTAGTGTGACAAATAGCAAGTGCCCATTTGCTTCTTCCAGTGGCTATAACAATTGGAAGCGTGCCTACGAAAAATCTTCATCATTATTAAAGCACGGTGAAAGTGCACTTCACTTGAGAGCTACAACATTTATGGAATCTCTTCATAATGCATCTGGTCACATTAACAAAGTAATGAACCGGGAGAGTTCAGAACAGATTTAGAAAAATCGCAAGCGGGTTGGGGCAACAATTGATAGTGGTCGATGGCTTACAATGCAAGGATGTGGTTTGCGAGGACATGATGAATCTCCATCTTCCCTTTAATCGAGGTAACCTCATTGAATTTTTGAAATTTTTGGCTAACAAGAACCGTGATATTAGTGATGTTGTTTTGGATAATGCTCCTTCGAATGCAAAATATATATCTCCCTGCATTCAGAAAGAAATTTTGAGCATACTAGCTAGCTAGAAGAGTGAGGAATCATATTGGTGAGGTAATTGGTGATGCAAAGTTTTGCATCTTAGTTGATGAAGCCAAAAATGTAGCTAATAAGGAGCAGATGACTATTGTTTTAAGATTTGTAGATAGTGATGGTTTTTTGCGTGAACGTTTCTTTGACGTTGTACATGTTGGAAATTCATGTTCAACAACACTTAAAGAAGGGATTTGTCATGTATCGAATCGTTATAATTTGCAAATATGTAACATCCGGGGTCAAGGGTATGATGGAGCAAGTAATATGCGTGGTGCATGGAATGGCTTGCAGGCACGTTTTTTGAGGGATTGTTGTTATGCATATCATGTGCACTGCTTTGCTCACATATTGCAATTAGCCTTGTTAGGTGCAGCTGAGAAGGATAAAACAGTTTGGTGTTTTATTTAAAGTTTGAATGCAATTGTGAAGCTTGTTAGTTCTTCTCCCAAGCGTCACTATGACTTACGTTCGGCTCAGGCTATTGAAATTGCATAAATGGTAGCTGAAGGTACACGCGAGACTGGTAGAGGTGCTAATCATATGGGTTCTTTGCATCGGCCTGGAACAACTCGTTGGAGTTCTCATTGTGATTCAACATGTAGCCTGATTAATATGTATGGTGCAGTAATTACAGTGCTTGAGAATATGTTGAAAGAATGTCCTAATTATTCAATAAGTGGTGAAGCTTTTGGCCATTTGAAAGTTGTGAAGTCATTTGATTTCATATTCTTATTACACTTGATGAACAAAATTTTGGGACTTTCTGATATGCTTTCTCGATCTTTACAACATAAGTCTCTTGATATCTTGAATGCGATGAAGCTTGTTTCGGGTACAAAAAGAATTACTTGGAATGTTAAGGAACGATGGTTTTGATAATCTTCTTTCATATGTTGAGACTGTTTGCAGAGAGTTTAATGTTCCAATACCAAACATGGATGGTAGTTATAGGAGAGTTCTTGATGAAGGAGTGATCACTGTTGACCACAATTATAGAATTGATGTGTTTAATGGATCAATAGATTTTCAAGTGGCTGAACTCAGTAGCCGCTTCAATGATGAAACAATTGAACTTCTTCAACTCAGTAGTGCTTTGGATCCTAAAGACAGTTTTCGGTTGTTTGAAGCTGATGTTATATATAATCTTGCTGATAGATTTTATCCAGCTGATTTTACAACACTACAACTTGGATGTGATTTCTCATGAGAGCTTTCAGAATATGTCAACCATTTCTGAACTATACCGTGGATTAACAAAGACAAGTAAGGCACGCGACTATAATTTGATTGATAGGCTGGTTCGTCTGGTATGTACTCTTCTTGTTACTACCGCAACAACAAACGTGCATTTTCATCCATGAAGCGTCTCAAAACTGCTGCTCGCAACAAAATGGATGATGAGTACTTTTCAAATTCTATGATCGTCTATATTGAACGAGACTTAGCTAGTTCCATTGATGTTGATTCTAGAATTTTATAGTCTGAAACACCATAGGGTGCAACTTGTGTAAGGATTTTGATGTTTATGTTTTAACAAACTTTATTACTTTATTTGATGTTTTTGATCATTTGGGAAGTGAAAATGTTGTTATATTGTTCTATGAATTTATTTAGAAGGCTTCGATAAATTTTATCCATTTAATATATTATAGTATATTCTAGAGCCCACCCAATTTCATAATCCTGGGCATTCAAAAATAGTTGTGTTGGATGCGGTGGATTCCAATTTTCCATAATTTTGAATGCCAAAAAAGAAGACTAATCTGGACATTGGATATCTCGTCTGTCTCCCTTGCTACGAAAAACACGTCCACATACAAGAACACAAGAAAAAGAGGGAAAGGAAATAAAAAGAGAGAACCATACCGTTAGTCAATTAATAGTATCATCATTAATAACTCACTCATTAATTTTAGTAACGGTTAATCATTTCTTACGCTTCTTCCAACTCCATCATCATTAATATCAACAACATTGATTCAAACTCTAATTCTTCTCTCTTTGTCAATTCAATTTTCTCAAAGTAACCTGCTATTCTCTCCAAAGGTAACAATGCAATTACCTCACCAGTCATTCTTAGATATGGTTACTTCTCTGATCTCTCTACATTGTATTTCTTGCTCACATGAATATGTTGAATTTTCTCTATCAATAATCCTTGTTCTCAAGAGGCTCAATACCAATGTGATTTCTGTAATAATGTACCTGGGCTGTTTTTTTGTTCTGTTGTATTTTACTTGTATCTCTCTGTCTTCAATATTATCTTGGCTGTTTCTAGTTTTATTTGTCCTGTCTTGTTAATTTTTTGTCTCTGTATGCCATGCCAACAAAATCTAGTTTGGGTCTTTTCCCTCATTATCATTGTTGTTCACTAAAATGGAAATAGTACTAGAGCATTCCCTCCGTCTAGTTGATGTTTTTCTACTTATTTTCGACACAGATTTTCGGATTGTTGTTGTTTTGTGGGTCTCCTGTCTTGAAGTAAGAGAGGAAAATGATAAATAGCGAAGAAGAGAATACGAGAGATAGATAATAAAGTAAGAATACAAGTAGTGGTTACTTTTTGCTATTTTGGCTATGATACATTATTAAATGTATGCCTATAAGATAGTATGGCAACATTAGCTGGGCGGAGGGAGTTATATCAACGGAGTGCTTTTAGCAATTCATTCAGCATATATCTATGCCTAGTTTCATCTATGATACAACATGATGTAGTGCCTAAATGTTGTAGCGGTTTTGTGACTGTACCATAGATGAAACTTATATTGTTTTTAGAATATTCATAATCTCATTGTCTCTATTAAACAGGAAAAAGAGTAGTCAATAACCATCTAAGTCTTATTTCCTGTAATAATAATGTCTACTGTGGGGAATTCAACAAACATATTCTGGCATGAATGTCCTGTTGCCAAGGTTGATAGGCAGAAACTACTTCATCAGCAAGGTTGTGTCGTATGGATCACTGGTCTCAGTGGATCAGGTGAGACCTTATCAACAATATCTGCATGCATCTATTGCTTTTCCTGGATTATGCATATGGGCTATAGCTATTAGCTAACTACCATGTATAACTTGGATCATACTTGTAAGTGATATATATTGTATGTTATACATCTCTGTAACATATATGGTGTGAGCATTGAGCCAAACACAACTTTGTGAACTGGGATGCTAGTTTTTAATCAATCTATGCAGGCAAAAGTACACTTGCATGCTCATTGGGTAGACAGCTGCACTCCCGAGGAAAACTTTCCTATGTGCTCGACGGTGACAATCTTAGGCATGGACTCAACAAAAACCTAGGTTTCTCCCCTGAAGACCGAACTGAGAACATACGTAGGGTTGGTAAGTACGTAACAGATTCTTCTTTTTAAACAGAATGATCTGTGAAAACAAATGAGCTAGTGCAATGTAACTTGGAAGTACAAGTTATCAGTTTGAGTTGAATATAGAAAACACTTGAGAGAATATAATCATTACATTATTGTTTATGGGAATCTGAGCAGAAATTACAAAATTCGCATTCGTTGTGAGGAATTACTTTATTTTGTTGTGATTGTTTATTGGTTATACAACAAGTTGTATAAGCTATTAGAAGAGTGTGTGGTTTAATACAGATCTATCGAAAACTTGCTGTGATTTTCTTCCTAGAAATTTGATTGTATACTCCATATTTGTTGTTAAAGAGCAAGGTTTTTGAAGTTAATCTGCTATCTATTGTGATCAACTCAGGGGAAGTTGCAAAGCTCTTTGCTGATGCTGGGTTAATTTGCATAGCTAGTCTGATATCACCTTATAGGAAAGACCGTGATGCTTGCCGTGCCATGATGCTTGATGAACATTTTATCGAGGCAAGTCGTATATATGGTTTTCAGTTTTCACTTGTTTTAAAATATCAGTATATTACCTCCAGAGTCCAGACTCACTGAGCTTGAGCCACTGTCTATATATATATGTATAAAATACTTTCCAGGTGTTTCTGAACATGTCCCTGGAGGTGTGTGAGGGTAGGGATCCCAAAGGTCTCTATAAACTTGCAAGAGCTGGAAAAATCAAAGGTCTGTGTCATGTATGTGTGGAGTATACTATAAATTCAGCTTGCTTTGATAGCATAGATGCTTTTAAATGCTAGTAATTTAACGTTTCAGGATTTACTGGAATAGATGATCCATACGAACCTCCTCTGAAGTGCGAGGTTAGTGATGTTAATCTAATCGAAAGTGGCCTGCTTAATATTAATTTTTTTTCCCTTGGAATTGAAACAACTTGTGTATATTTGGATTTTAGATTGAGATCCAACAAAAAGACGGGATATGTGCAACACCAGGTGAAATAGCTGATCAGGTTGTATCATACTTAGAAGACAAAGGATATCTTGAAGCTGATCAGTAATCAAAGTGAGGGCTACTTGATTCATTAGTACTAGCTACAGCCGACTGTGAAAATATAGTAGGACGGTAGATCATATAATTTGGTAAAAATATAGAAGTATTCTCGAAATTTTAGATGTTTAGAAACTATCCTTGTATTTCTTTGATCTGTACTAAAATGAAGAGTACCTAACTGTTCCCACCTAATTGCTTGTTTCTTTTGTTTTTTTGGTGTGAGCTCAACACCAGATTGCTTGTTTCTTAGTGACTTCGCTGTTTATTCAAAGGTATTGTAGCCGTAGAGCCTAACAATATTATAAGGCTACGTTATCTTTGTCTACACACTCGTTCAGTTCAGATCCGATAAGACAACAATTCAGTTAGTTTAGTTAATAACAGTTGAAGAGAACATAGCCTAACACATCATACCATGTAACAATGGAATCGGTCCCCATTAGTATCGATGAAAATTAATTCAAATATGGATGATTGATTTTGATTCTTAAGCAAGTCTAAGTCCCATTTTTTGTGCTCTGGGGTCTTCTGCAAAACCTTTTAACTAATTCAAAATGTTGGCCCTGGAAATCATTGAGGAGAACATATATACTCCCTGCTTTCTTAGTAGCTATCAATGTTCATTCAAAGGTATTGTAGCTGTAGAGCCTAACAATATTATAAGGCTACGTTATCTTTGTCTACAAACTCGTTCAGTTCATATCTGATAAGATAACAATTCAGTTAGTTTAGTTAACAACAGTCGAAGATAACATAATCTAACACATCATACCATGTAACAATGGAATCGGTCCCATTAGTATCAATAAAAATTAATTCAAATATGGATGATTGATTCTGATTCTTAAGCAAGTCTAAGTCCCATTTTTTGGGCTCTGGGGTCTTCTGCAAAACCTTTTAACTAATCCGAAATGTTGGCCCCGGAAATCATTGAGGAGAACATATATACTCCCTGCTTTCTTAGTAGCTATCAAGCATGCATCTGCATATATAATTCTAATCCTAGCGGTGTTTTTTACATTCACAAGGCTTGAATCCGAGATCTTACTTTAAGTAAAGTATCTTGCCATTTGAGCCAACAACGATTAGTGTTTATGTACCATTTTGAAAAGTGATTAAATTTTCAAAGTGTTTAAAATCATGCATCATTTTCTGTATAATTTAATCTGGCTTGTTTATATACCTCTTTGAAAAAGATTAAAATTTTGAAGTGTTTAAAAAATCATGCATCATTTTCTGCATCATTTTATCTTACTTGTTTGTGTACCTCTTTGAAAAATGATTAAAATTTCAAAGTCTTTAAGCATGCATCATTCTCTACATAATTTAATCTATTAGTTTATGTACCTCTTTTAAAAATACCAAAATTTCATGTGTTTAAAATGTAAAACTTTCTTTCCGAAAGTGTGATTTATTACACTTGTTTAGTAATTGAGCATTTCTTTTAACATAACCGGTTCAGTATTTGTAGTCTTTTTGTCTATTTCTCCTGTTCCGGATCAGCTTCCTAATTTAACTTTTTATGGACAGATTTTTTCTACTTTAATTATGAATTAATTTTAAACCGCATATTTAAAATGTTTAAAATTTTTATTCTAAAGAAGGAAATATCAAGATTGATTAGCTTGGGTCTCGGAGAAGAAACCCAATGCAAGCTGGAAAGAATCCAAACATGATTTGGAAGATCTAGGCGCAGTAAGCATATTATGGAAAGAGTTGGCGAAGACATGGGTTTAAGAAATAAGAAAATAAAGGTTCTCAAAATAAACAAGAAGGAATATTTCCTTCTGCAAGCCAATGCAAAGAACCAAACAATGATCGCATTCTCCTTGTATTGTTCTAACATGGCGCATATATATACAAGAAGAATACTTGAAAACCATTTTTTAGAGGGTGTAGGGAGATACCCTTCATAAAATTTTCTACATCGTTACATTCTATTAACACATGAATTGCTTCGTTGCATTATTATCAGGGACGAACGCAAAAAGTTTGGTTAGTGGCTTCGAAATTTATAATTTATACATGAATATTGAGAATAATATTTCCTACAATGTAATATCCTATCAATATTACTATTTAAATATAATAAAGGCATTTGTGCTTCATTTACAAGTGATTATAATCAATAAAACTTGATATAAAAAACCTAAAGTTATATATTATAACCCGATTTTCATGTTTATTATATATCTATATCACAAACAAATCATAACTTAAAAAAAAATATAATAACATCGAAATTCATCCATAAAAAGATAAAAGGTGCATAGCATATAATACAAATTAATAAAGTATAATCTAACAATAACATCATAGGCATTGAAATTTCAGTGGCCTCAAATCTTGTTAATGGGTTCACCCATGTTGTTATATTAACGCAATACTCGCTGATTTACAACATTATATTAATGCATGTTGGGTCTTTTTTAAAACTTAATTTTAAAGGGTTTTTAGTTAAATTTTTTTCTTTTTTAAGATAACAATTTATGTTTGTTGAGATTAGTTTTTTCTTGCTTGATAGAATTTGAATTCAATTACCCTTAGGAGTAGTTTCTAAGGATTAAGAATTCAAGTACCCTTAGGAGTAGTTTCTAAGGATTAAGATTTACTTTAGTGTTATGAAACTAAAATATGTTTTGATTGTATGTTGTAGGTCTAGTATTTAATTTGTGAGTTTAAACAATTGTATTTGATTGGTTTCAACTTCGTTTATAAAATTCTACTTTTAATGTTAGTAGAAATCTATCCTATATCGTCGTCGATATATTTATATACCTGACTTGATTATATTTCTCGTTGTCAGTTACTTAATATGATGCTCTGACTCTCTATTCTTATTTGTTTACTATTGTCAACCATTAACTGTTGAAGATACTATTAATTTTGTACCACTATCAAAATTGTCTGAAACAGTCTAGAGTACCAATCCTAGTGTAACATTTTTAACACTCCACATAGATTATAAATTACACATAGTCTCCTTCAACATAGGTTTCAATAATTCGGTTCTCAGAGAATCTTTGTCCTATCTAAAATAATGGTACCACTGCACCACTCGGCTCTGCTGATGATCGACCACAAATGGACACATCCCCCGCCCGGTTGATTATAGTGCAAATGGCATTTTCCCGTAAACAAATTTGTTTCTTGATTTATTTTCCCAATGTTTATTTGATGCCTAGTTGTTATATTTGCTAGGTACCGTTCCCGTTAATGTGTTCTGTAAAATTCAATTAAGTTCCACGTTATAATAATATACGTTGAAAACGGTCGTATTCAAGTAACTGAAGCAAATGAAAATATCTATATATTTCATGTTTCGATAACCTTAACATCATACTTGAATATCTAATATTACATAGTAAGATTGTATGCAAAATAATTGAAAAAACTATATGGTCAGTTTTGACATGTTTGATTGAGAAGATGCCTCTTTATCAAAGTGTGTTAAAAATATTGTAAGAGAGATCATAGACAGAATCAAAACATAGTTATTAGTGATAATGAGAAGTACATTTAAATAAACCTGGAAATTTAGAAGTTATGCAAATTCAAAAGGGATTTTTCTAAAACAAGACTGCAAATTCCTAGATTGCATCTTTGTATTGCATTTTAATAGCTAAAACATCATTAAATAGAAAACATACAACTGCGGTTTAATTTCTACAATAAATAAAAATTACAATTCCTATATAGCCTTTCGGGTGAGAGGTGGGAAGTAATCTTGATATATTCGGTCAAACTGTACTCTAAGCACACACAGCAGAATTTTAAAATTTGTTAGACCAACATGACAACAATAATTTGTTCGTAGCTGTTAGCGTGCAACACGAGGTCAGCAAAGTCAGCTTCGAGATCCTCTCCAAGTAAATCCCAATCCTCGTGCAAATTCAGACTGTTTGTTTCTCCTCAATCCACTGTATACACAACAGTTTCTTTTACCAAGAAGAACGCTAGGATGTTCTTGTGTTTGGATGTTGTGAAGTGTTTTTAAGAAGAATCAATCAAATTATTTTTCACTGTTTTTGTCTCTTGTAGAATCTTTTTGTTTCCTCACAAAAATTATTCTGTTGTATTTTTCTCCCAAAAATTTACACTGTCTGATCTCTTTTACTGCAGAGCTTAATGGGGAAAAATAAACTGAAAGAAGTAAAAACTGAAGAAGACAAAACAAAAAGAATCTGGCAATGAAAACGTCCCCATCACTTTCATAACGGGCTGCTTACTCTCTTGGCGCGTGCCTTGCACACGCCAGACTCACCTTCATGCAGGGCCAACCGGCCCAGCCCAATCCTTCTCCATTTCCTTCCCTTCTTGGCCCAACCAAGCCCAACTTCACAAATTGGACTCTAATCCCAAATTAGTCCAACTATAACACTTCATTTTAATTGTTCATGTCCAATCGAACTAATTAAAATTATTCTCATATTATTAATTTACAATAAATAATATTCTTATATTATTTTTAATAAATAATATTTATCAACATCCTTGATTTGACAAAATATTCTCCATATAGTGTGACCCATAGGGCCTTATATATTAAGTACTAATCCAGTTAAGTTCACGGTGAAACTCCTAGACAATTTACTGGACAATATTAATATATAAGGACGTTTGTGAGGATATGCAAACCACCTGTAATGTAAGGC
>JAYMSP010005699.1:0-13077 GCA_036897095.1 Plantago elongata | reverse complement strand
GTCCTGATCTCAAGTCTCAAGGATTCCAAGTATTTTCGCTAGACGGATTAGGATGCTTTTAATTATTTAATGAGAAAGACTTGTACGAAATAGAGAATCACCCTCAACAAAGGGGTATGTTTGTTATTGAAGTCATGAAGGAAAAAGGAAAATAAAGAGAGTGATGGGCAGGTTCGCATGGTTCGTGGAACGTCCGATACATAGAACACGATACAGAATTCGTCACTTTGAAGTACCGGTTCTTCGGTGAATCTCTTAAATCTTTCCGAAACGTAGTTCGTTACAAATTGGAACGTAGTTTGTGGTTCGTTACGAATTAGAATGTGAATTGCATTTCACAAGCAAATTCTAAACAAATAATGAAACTTGCAACACAAAAGTGACAAAACAGTGTCACAAGCAGGACTAACGAAAATTACAAAGGATTCCCATTATGTTCAATGTTCTATTCCCGCATCAACATGGTTGTCCCCATCCAAAATTTTCCATGACATATCTTCAAGTATCGATGTGTTTACCTCCAACACCGGATTGTCGAGATCAATGTCCCATTTTTTGAAATCTCCACTTTTATAATCAAAAGTGAAACTTCAGACCAAGCCAAGGTTTGAGTGGATAAAGATTCTCAGCTGTTGAGCAATGCAACCAATTTTGTGCAACACTGCGCATCTTTTGTAAGTGCCCCAATTTCTTTCAACAAAAGAAGAGTTACTAATGAATGGGTTGTGGAAGCACATTGATGGCTACCCAGGGGCGAAGCCACCTTGAGTGGCATCCCATGCTCGGCATGGGTCGTTTCGAAATTTTTATTCATATATATATATATATATATCTTAAATTTTAATTTTTAACGATTAACACGATTTATTTTTCTACTAACACATCTATAAAAGTACATTTGGAGTGGTTATATTCATTATATTTGTAGAAAATGTAATACTTATATACTTTTTATCTAATTTTATATAGTTTTTTAATTAGTACAATATAGTTAAAACGCTTGATTTGTTACAAAAAAAATTTAAAATGGTAAATATTACAACTATTTCTATACCAACCACATCTACTTGCTTTGTTAATAATAGACATACATAATAATACTTTTAAAATGTATTTTTGATATTATTAGACTAAAGAACGGTGTTCTCTATAAATGTAATATATTTTATATTTATTAATTTGAATTTTAAAGTAATAATTTTATAATTTTAAATTAAATATATTAAGTTACGGGGTAGGTAAAAATCCTGACTTGACCCCGGGTGGGTAGCTCAGCTAAGATGACAACCATGTAATTGGATCAATCAAAAATCCACTTGTGCATCTCTATGACCATACATTCCATTTGTCATGTGAAATGTAAGAAACTGATCATGTAACACTCGATGCTCCTAGCTATCGTCAAACGAGTTTCTCAAATGCTTCCATCACTCCACCCATGACTTCTTTATCGAAATTGAGGGCCTTTCTAAATAAACCCCCCTGGTGCCAACGATTTGAGATAATGGGGATCGTAAGATCTAGGGGCAAGGCAAAAGCAAGGAATGAAGTGGGATATTCATTTTCTCCCAGCGACTCGTAATGATATGCTGCATTTTGGAAAAATCATCTGAGTGCCTTAAAAGAATACAATAAACAGTGTAAATATTTGGTTAAGAAAATCTAATAATCAATACTAGTAAGGATTAAAGATTCAAAATCCAATTGTAGATTTATGTATATAATACACAAGTATTACTATTCAATCATTTATAGAAGCAACTGTAAATTTTACTAACTGATAATATAATGTCACTTTGTTAGAGTTTTAAACTAAGGATATCCAACATATAATTCTAGCTCTTTGCAACAATATATATCAGTCCAAAAAAATAAAAATCACCACTTCATACACTTACATAACATTATCAAGATAGCAAAGCAGAATAAGAAGAACAGTGGAAAGCAAACCAGAATAGCAGAAATGCAGAACAATCAAAGTTTTGTTAATTGAAGAAATTAGATATGTAATTGCAGAAGAAGACTAGTTGGCCACTCTTTATATACTACTTCTACTTGTTACTCATCTACACCATCAGTATACTCCATAACAAAACACCCATGCAAGTCTCTGTAACTTGCGTAATCCCCCATTATGTTTAGCTTTATGCTTCCGGTTGAGATATCGTGATAAATATTGAACCTTTGTGACTTCTTTCTCTTCTCATCCGTTCTTTATGGGCTTGGTTAAGTATTGGTGGTGCACAACGTTGGAGTTGGAAACCGATTGAGAGGCGACCTGAGCCTAACATATCCCTTAAACAAAAGAAATACAAAAATCCTTAAATATCATATTCAAAGTGTGCACAATACTAAGCGACAAAAAATTAAATTAAATGACGATGTATCTTTTGAATTTAATTTTTAACAAGCTTACAATTACAATTAGTGTTGTTGTCCGTTACCACTTGGATGACATTAGATGGATCAACTTTGTCAACGACCTTCAATAAGTACTCCGTGATTGCAATGCCCGTCTTTTCAACTCCGGAAACCATACATGAACATCGCAAAGTTTTAAGTTATCACATTAATTACGGGCTGGTTTTTCACATACGTCCACCCATCGGAAACAATCGACACACCATTTGTGTGCCATGTGTCTTGAATTAGCGTAAGCTCTTACTCTATGCTACATTTACATTTATCCAACAATGTTGTTCTTGCCTTTTCAGACGAAGGGCCTTTGTAATCAATCACTGATGGGAACCATCTACACCCCAATCCACCAAAGACATATCAGAGAAGTACTTCAAACTCCCATTTACTTATGACTATGATAGGAGACTATGTTCGAGATAACGTTGCATTTGAAAAGAAAAACCATAAACTAATCAGGCCAATGAAAACCCGATTCTGGAGCTTTTAATATAGAAGTGGTCATCAAAGGAAAAGCGATCACTGGGACTCTAGACTTGGATCCATCATTAGTATATATGATGCCACTTGATGTTTTTAAAAGGCTAAACTTAGCGGGTATGATAGAAACCGAAACCGAAACCAGGATATTAGACATCGATGGATATATTGCAATTGTTTGCGTGAAATCTTGAATGTAATCACCGATCTGGAAGGATTTGGATATTCTTGTTGACTACTAAGACTATTGACTGTGGGGATCTTGATAATGATACTATGGTTCTTGGAAGACCATTTATGGCCACCACCAATATTATTATCAACGTGGCAAAGAAGAGAGATTTCAATGAACATATTGAATCGCATTATCGTAATGTGGACACCGAGCGTTACTTTGGAGGAGGCAAAGGCGGCTAGAATGAAATGCTCCTTGAACGATTGGTAGGTAGATAGTGAAGAAGTAGAGAAATGTCAAGATTTGATATTTTTCTTTTTAATAAAAGAGCCTAGGCTTTCGGAGTTTATATATAATAATTAGGGCGGTTTGAAGAACCCGCAAATATGAAAAGTCGCAAAATAATTACATCCCACCAAAAGGCCCAAATAGCTAATCTAGCTACTACAAAACTACCATATACAAAATATACTAGATCATTGGTCGACTTATCCGTATGAAATACTAGATGTGTGCCAAAAACCTTGTCCAAGATCCCAAAAGAATGTGTATGTGCCGCGTTAATACGCCAGTCCCCCGGTGTATGGTGCCAACCTTGGTGACAAAATCCCATAACCCGTGCCAGTTTCGCCAGTTCCCGTGTTATATACCAGATCATGTGCCAATTCTGCTAGTTCCCGTGCCATGTACTTTTGTCCGTGCCATGCCTCTTTGTTGTAGTGTCTAGCCAGTCCCTAAGTCGTGTGCCATTCCACGTTCCCCTCCTCATGTCATCACTATAGTGAAGGCCAATGCTGCTAATAATCAGTTCAACTTGAGCCAAGTTCCTGCCAATATTGCATAACAGTCTTCCCATCTGGTATACTTTCTACAGATGAGCCATTGTGACCCTGTCTCCAAAATGAAGCCTACCAACTCTATCATCACAACATAAAGAAACCTGAAAGCTCCCTATCATCATATCATTATCATCTTTAGTTATCCTAACCATTATCATAGCATCTATACAATGATATTGAGTAGGTGTACAAGTGACAAGCAACAACTCTATAGTACAAACAGCCAAAGGATAAATCCCAGTTTTAACTGCAAACTTCAAGGCTAAGAACATGAATACAGGTGTGTAATCCATCCCAAGTTATGCCATCATACCAATCAATCTCTGAATCCATAAAAACAGGTGTGTGAATGAGAGCAGGTGAACTAATAGAACCTCTGAACAACTCCAAATGCATGACAAAAGGTAGTGTGTGCATGACAAACATAATGTGTGGCCTTAAAGAAGTGGAGTAGGGGAAGAAACTCTGCAGAGGACCATAGAAGTCATAGACTAGTGTAAGAAGAGGGAGAGGTACTCTCCTAATCAATTGAAACATCAACAGATTACGACCCTTCCCATCAAATGACCTCAGATAGAAGAATGTATGCATCAAATGGAAACAAGAAAAGTCATTGCCTCTCCAAACAATAACTTTTCCGATGCAACTGATCATGATACCCCACCCTGAACATAGTAACCCCTGCCCCTTCAATTCCCATAGCTCAATCATACTGTCAAGGTAGTAAGTCTAAAGTGTGGACAAACCTAAACAACCCTCCCAGGTCTGTGTAATATCTTTTTTTTGCATAGAAGTTGAGCATCTAACATATTTTGAACCCTTGACCAATGCTTTTATCTTTTCCTGGGGAGGAACTACATTTCTCTGAAGAAAATAGAACAAACTGCCTTTTTTACCTAGGCATATGGCTTTTTTTTAGTGTCAAAGGGATTTCTACCAATAACAATCAACATCAAGACCACCATCATGATATACTCAGTGGCACCAACTGCAGATTTACTGTCCTGCTCAGGGGAAATAAGAAGTTCCCCTCTTGCTGCAAATTCCACCAATGACCAAACAACAAGTGTGTGCAAAAACAAGGTTAAGAGTGATTCTACAGAATTGGAGAGTAGAGATGCAATCACATGAAGGTAGCCATTAGAAAACTAGTGCAAGGGGAGGAATAGATACTCCCCTAAACTTGAGAAGATGCATAACATGACTACCATCAACATATAGAGTACCATGAGAAAGATATGAATGCAAGATAAGGCAGTCTAGAAGTGGAATGTCTCTCCAATCACTACCACTTCTAGTAAAGATGAAGATGCATACCCTACCACCCAAATCCCACAAGATCAAGGATGAAAACCAAATATTACACCCATAACAAGCACTAGAGCTAACAGACACTTCCCAGTCCTGTGTAATATTATTTTTCAGCACAAGTACAATCCACCTAACATGTTTTACACCCCTGTTTTTGAGAATTGTTTTGAATACTGGGATGTAACTACACGTCTTTTTCTGTTTTTAGACCATTTGCCTTTTTTACCTAAAGACTTAGCTTTTTTATGCATCAGGGATTTCTACAAGCCAAAGAAAAAGCAAACAAATCAAAACAGATAGACTGCCAAATGCACCTAGTCATGAACCCTACACTATATCTAATATCTATCATGTACAAAATCACCTCTAGCCAATCAAAAGGGATAGCATTTCTTAACTTGAAGTCATACCAATCACACATAAAATGACAACTACTCATACCAAGATCATACCAACAAAAGGGAGGAAAAACTGAGTGAAGGTAACTACACATTTACCCTTCTTATGTATGCAAGTCTAGTCTTATCTCCATAGGCAAGTTGTCTCACCCTGATAGGTAGATCAGCAGGGGCATAGACACAAGATTTCCTTTCCTTCAAGGCATATGTAGCTAAGAAATCAGCTACAGTATTCACTTCCATGTACATGTGATGAAATCTGATCTCTTTGTTCCTGCAGAGCTGGATGATTTTTGATAGTAATGTGTTGAGCTTCTAGTTCCAATTATGATTATGTTTTAGGATCAGCTGTATAGCTAGTTGAGAATCAGATTTAACCAAAACCTTGTCAAAGTTAAGCTCATGACATATAAAGGCCCTGCCATATTCCCATCAATTCAGCCTTAATGATAGAAGATGCCCAGATATGATTGAAAGCCTTTGAGGATTGAGCCATTCTCATCTCTGATAACTCCACCAGCTGCTCCTCTACCAGTAGAACTATTAAATGATCCATCAGAGTTAACCTTAACCCATTGAGAAGGAGGTTTTTGCCTTGGGTCTAGGGTTTAATGGTAAGAGGATAGACCATCCTGATGCAACATACATATCACCATCCCAAAAAGCTTTAGTGAAAGGCTTAGCCTGATGAGATAAATATATGAAGTTCATGATCCTAAAGATAACTGCAGAAGCCTTGATCTTGGTACCCTCATATTTGGATTCGTTTCTGGCTTTCCACAAGTACCAAGCAATAAGAACAGGGATGAGGATCCTTATGTGACTCTTCTTGATTTTGTCAGAAGAGAAGATCCAACATCTGATTCTATCCTCTAGTGATAGATGACATTATATAGCAACATCATACCTTTTGAGCTTCTTCATTATATAGCAACACATGGGTGATTGTTTCTCTAGCATGAAAGCATTGGCACTTTGAAGTAATCACAATACCTCTATGCTGAAGGGTATCATCCACATGTATCCAGTTATGCAGCAACTTCCACAAAAAAATAGACACAGTGGTAGGGATCCTATTACACCAGATGCATGGAACCATTTATAGACAGAAGGATAACTTTGATTACAATATGGATTGGTAGGCATGCAGTTAGCTTCTCTATCATCCATCCATTGTCATCTACAAAATCCTGGAGTAGTTCTAAAGACTGCCTATCATGGGGAACAAGATCCTTCAGTTTGCCTATTTCAAGCCATTCATCATGCCAGAAGTAGCACTTCCCAAAACCTACTATCCAAAAACATTGTTGCTGAACTTCATGACTGACCTTGACCATTCCCTTCCAAACCATAGAATCTGAAGATTTGATTTTAACATCTCCAGGGAATTTCCTCAGGCAATACTTCTTGTGTAGGCAGACAGCCCATAGAGATTGTTGTAACCTAAATCTAAACCATAGTTTGTGAGAGAAAGCATCACATATCTCAGAAAAAGGTCTAATCCCTAGACCACTTTCTGACTGAGGGAAACAAACAGGTTTCCATCTGGTCCAATGCATTTTTCTCTGATCATTGGTAGATCCCCAGAAAAACTTAGATATGATAGAGTCTAGTCTATCAAGAATAGTCAATGGTGGAAGACAGACTTGGAGCAGATAGATGGTCATAGAAGTAAGAACACTCCTTATTAAAACCCACCTGCCACCCTAAGATAGATATTTGAGATTCCATCCAGACAGTTTATTTCTCACCTTATCCACCAAATAATCAAAATCAGAAATGAGCTTTCTACCCCTGGAGATAGGTGCACCCAAATATTTGAATGGTAGGTTTTGAGTGGACATACCACACTGATCCTCTATCCTTCATGTGTTGGCATTCTTCCCTGCATAGAGATAGCTTTTCTACATATTCAGCTTTTGCCCTGATACCTCTTCATAATGATGGAGAAACTGCATTATCTGTTGCAACCCTTCTTAGCTTCCTCTGGTGAAGATGATGAGATCATCCGCATAAGCCAAGTGACTCACCAATAGATCTTTTCTAGTATCATAATAGAGCTCAGGGTGAGAAGAAAAGAGCTTGTTCAATCCTCTTGTCAGATATTCACCAGCTATAATGAATAGGGCAGGGGACAATGGGTCACTCTGTCTAAGACCATGGCTGGACCTTATGAAACCTGATGAAACTCCATTAACAATGACTCCAAAATGACAGTTGTTTAATGATCTGAGTACAAGATCACACCATAGGTCTGAAAATCCAAATGCTTTCAGAATTTTAACCAAGATATCCAACTTAGCCTATCATATGCTTTTAGCATGTCCAACTGCATCACTAGATTAGCATCTCTTGTGCTCACATCCAAAGAATGCACCAATTTCTGAGTTAGTAAGATGTTATCCTGAATAAGTCTCCCCTTTACAAAGCCATTTTGATTTTGTGAGATAATAAGGGGAAGAATCAAGGCAAGCCTATCATTCAGAAGTTTGGTTACAATCTTGTGTGTGAAGTTACAAAGGCTGATTAGCCTGAATTGTGTCCAAGAGGTGGGATTGATAACTTTAGGAATCAGAGCTATAGAGGTTGAGGAGATGCCTACATGGAGAGGGGAGCCTTGAAAGAAGTCATGTACATCCTCCAAGAGATCTAGCTTGATTATTTCCCAACATTTGATAAAGAAGAGGGCAGAAAAACCATCTGCAACTGCTGTAGCTCCCTTGTTTAAGTTGCTAATAATCCCATGAAGTTCCTCCAAAGATGGAGGTTCACAGAGTTCATCATTAATATCTTCATCAATGATTGAAGGTATAGTGGATAGGTCTGGTTCTGCATAGAGGGGAATATCTATACAAAAGAGATCTTGAAAGTATTCAGCTGCAGATGCTTGCAGTTCAGGTGGTGAGGTGATGAATACCCCATCCTTCTCTATAATGAATATCTTGCTCTTTAACCTATTTCTCTTGACCATGTTGTGAAAAAGGCTAGTAATTCTGTCACCCTCAAGATTCCATTTGCAGTGAGCTTGTTGTCTCCAATAGATTTCTTCCATAGCTAAAACTTTTTGAAATTCTGCAGAGGCATCCCTAAGTATGGTCAAGTTGGCCTCTGAAGGATCATTGTTGTATAATATTTTAGCTCTTTTCACTTTATCCTCTTCTCCCTGCAGCTTGGTAAACAAATTACCAAATTTGTACTTGTTCCACCATGTTAGATATTGTTTCAGTCTATGTAGTTTTCCCCATAGCTTTTTTAGCCCAGTTTGCCTAGCAGGCATGGACCAATTATCCTCAATATTCTTGTAGCAACTGGGATGGCTTAACCACATGCCTTGAAACCTGAATTGACCTTTCTTTATATTCACTCCGAGAGAAGTTTGTAGGATAAGTGGCCTGTGATCAGAGCATCTCCTAATGCCATGAGTAACCTTAGTTACCAGAAAGAAGTCTAACCATTGATGGTTAAAAAGAAGTTTGTCCAGTCTTTGTCTAACTCCATTCCACTGCCAAGTGAATGGCACTCCATCAAAGCCTATACCAGCCAATCCACAATCCATAATACAGTGACCAAAGTCAGATATGACATTATAGCCTGGTAAGGCACCACCATCCCTCTCACTTACATTGGCAATTATATTATAGTCACCTCATATGCACCAAGGCATGTTAGTCACATATAGTCTTCTCATCTCATCCCAAATCTCTTTTCTCAGAGATCTGGAACACTTGGCATAGATAATAGTGATTAAGATAGGAGCAGGTAGTTGTGCAGGAGATACTTGACAGTGGAGAAACTGCTCCTTATCCTCCAAGACTGCAATATCAAAAGAATCATCTCCAAACAACCAAATCCTGTTGTTGTTGTTACACACTACATTGGACATTTTGAATCTATTACAATAGTAAAATGTATCTAGTTGTACCATTGGTTCCACTATTGCTAAGATGTTCAGCTTCATTTTGTTTCTCATATACAAAACTTGTTGTTGAGTATTAACATTACCAACTCCCCTAGCATTCCATACCATACAGTTCATGATGATGATGTTTTGGATTTCCTCCTCCCATTCTTCTTCTTTCCCTGTTGAGAAGATATCCCAGGGTTCTTTGTTCTTCCAGACCTTCTAGTGGCAACCCTTGTGCTAGTAGCAGCTGCTATAGCATGAATTCTTGCCATTACTCTTTCTCCACTGGACATGTAATCCTCATCTTTACCACTCTCTTCACTAATAGGCTCTGATGACGGCCCCTCCTGAATTCCTCTAATGGTTTTGTTTGCTATCAAGGCAGGGCAAAGGTTCTCAACCTCATCAGTCAATAGTGGTAGTGCTTCCAGATTACCTGAAGATTTTCTCTTATTAAGTATGTGAACCAAAGGTTCAAATTCAGGTTGAGCAATTCTCAACTGCTCATTCACATTGGGAGAGATAGGTTCAGATGTTTCTAGCTGGGGTTGTAATGTGTTCTGCTCCACAGTAGCAATATGAACTGCAGGATGAAAATGGTCCTCTTCAGTTGAGGTGTTACTTTCCATGATTGATGTGTGATGGACTGAATTGGCCAAGGGCTCCACCATGTCTTCATTCTCGGGGGAAACTGACTCTGATACTCTACCATCCTCACAAACTTCTTGGTCAGAATCCAAAGAAGCAAAAGTGCAGGCAGAAGGATTCTGAATATGGTAATGACCATAAGACAATCCTCTGCCACCACCACCTCCTCTACCTCCTCTACCACTACTACTTCCTTTGCCTCCATTTACATTGGATTGTAGGTTATCTTCCTCAATTGAAGGTTCAACTTCCATAATTGTTGATAGAAATGTTGCCTCAATCAAAGGTTCCTCCATGCCTTCATTCTCAGTGCATACTTCCTCAGGTTCCCTACCTTCCTCAATAGCTTCATAATACTCAGAGTCTAGGGAAGCAAAAGTATTTGTAGAAGAATTCTGAACATGGTCAGAGCCATGAGACAATCCTCTATCACCACCACTTCCTCTACCTCCTCTACTACCACCACTTCCTCTGCCACCATTCACATTGGTACTACCACCTCTAGTCCAATATTTTCCCTTCTACTACTTTGTTGTACTCTCCATTGATAATTTGGAGCTGAGCTTTGTCCTCTATCAGTTCTAATAATGGGAGTAGCTATGCCTACCACAAGCAGATTATCAGGTTGAGGCACCACAGGGGGAGATTTGGCCAAACAATTAGTGATAATGTGACCTATCTTCTTGCAATGTTGGCAGAAATGAGGAACTCTTCCATAGTTTACCTTCACTGCAACACCCTTGTCCAGGGCTTCTATCCACAGGTGAGTTGGTAACTCATTTGATATGTCAATTTCAATGCAGAGATTGGCCTAACTGAGTTTACTTTTGGTTGTTGTGTACCCATCTATCTTAACAAGATTACCTAGCAACTTTCCAGTCTCATACAAAGCTTCTTTGTGGAATAGAAATATAGGTAGGTTTTCAAGGGCAACACAAACTGGAACCACAGGGGAATCATCATCCAAAGAGAAGTGAGGAGTCCATTTGATTAATCTCATAGGAACGCATGCTACATTAGGATTGTCTAATAGCCATAACCTATTGAAATCCTCCTCCATAAACAGTTTGATTATCACATGTCACTTGTCCATAAAGCTAACTGTAAAGCTCGATTTGAGTCTCATATCTTTTAGCATCTTGGTGACTTCAAAGATTTTAGGTATGCCATATGAAAATTTTCCCACCAGAGTAAGAGAAAAAGATTTGGACAGATTGACAACCTCAGTTTTGGTGAAGGAAAGCGATGGCATTCCATTGAAGGTGAATTGTGCTTTCGACTTGACGATCATACGTTGAGCAGTCATGTCTCTAAACTCAAATTGGTGTAGTGGTGGAATAACAACATTTTGTACCGATTATGATGAATTAACCAGAGGAGGAGGGATTTGAGGCGTCATAGGACGCGCCAGAGATGATACCGCCTCTTTGAAATTCAAACCAGATTGGCCCGCCAATCAAGACGGTGGTGAATGTAGAGTCAATGACGACGGACCAGGCTGTAAATTGATCGTCTGTTCACAGAGGGGCACTACTCCATCTCTTAGGGTGGAAACAAGTTGGTTCGCTAAACGAGGAGGAACCAAAATTCGCATTGTCGACGCCGTACTGGGAGGAGAAGACTGTGTCTTCTCCCCCAAAACAAACTCACTCATGGAAAGTGACCAGTGGGAAAGTGACGGACATGGTGAGGGCTGGGAAAGTGTGGGCCGGCAACGAGGGGTTGCCGGAGGAGGTGGGTTATCGGTGGAAGACGGCAAGAAAACGGAGAAGGTTACTGTTCAAAAATAAACACCAGTTTAGAGAGAGTTTTGGAGAAATCTCAAGATTGTCTCCTCATACTGACAAACAAATTCTAGACATTTTGTAAATTGGTACTAATCTTCTTAACAAAAGTAATGAAATGTAAATGGGCATTGTACAATTGCATAGTGGGTGAAATTCAAATTGTGGACATAAACCTTGACCAGCATGAGCTAACCTAGACCTATATGTTGGTATTAAGTGCGTCGAAATTGAAGATGCCGCTGATTGAAGGTGGTTTCACCTAGTCTTGTAAATGGGTAGGAACCCAACCCAACCCGACCCAAAACCCGCATAAACCCGACAATATATTTATGTACGGGTTCGTGTTAGGTATTGTACCCGCACCCATGTACCACCCAACCCGTTCAAAACCCGACCCAACCAGTCTCAAAACCCAAAAATCGCCCCGATACCCATTTTCGACTCGGATCCAGCGAATGATTTCTTTCTGATAGGGTAATGAAATTCTCAGCATATACATGTTTGTTTCAACATTGAACCTCCCCGCAGATTTATAATATTGTTGGAGTCCATGACATTGGTTTTCAACTCTTCTACAAATCAATGCTGGATATATACAGTAGCAGTAATAGTAGTAAAACATTGCTTTTATCAGGAAGAAGATAAGGAATTATTAATTGTTGGTGAACTCTGTTACTGGGAATGAAATTCAGGTATATCATTAACTCCACAAGAAAGGATAATTAAAGAAGAAACATTTTCATTGCAGCTTCAACAAACAAAATTACATTACTCAGCTTCCATTTTGTGTGAAACTAGAAAGAATTTTGCAGCGAATAAAACAGAACACTGCTAGCCTAGCTAGTTCATATCAAATTATGTGTGGTATCTATTGCACCAAGTAAGAAGTCACAGAACCACAATGCATCACTCATTAGCAAGAATCCCAGATCGATTTTCAAAAAAACAACAACAAATGAAGAATTCGATTTTCACCAGATTCATGTTGAGAAGTATTTGTAGCAAGTAAAATTGCACAAATGATAATTTGATAAAATGCGGGGTACAATTCTCTAGTCTAATCCTCTGATTCTAGTTTCCTAAGACGACGAACTTGGATCTTCAAATTCTTCGGTCT
>JAYMSP010005698.1:0-13078 GCA_036897095.1 Plantago elongata | reverse complement strand
TGTCGATTTCAAAAAGACAAACAAAAAAATTTGAATTTTGAATATCATCATACCTTACTATCGTGTTCGATTCTTCATGCAAGTAACCAAAAACGATAATTTGCAGCTTCGATTGTCAAATAATGGTTGGTTATGGTGCGAATTTTTCTTCCTCAATGGTCGATTCTTCGTACCCAAAATTCTCCCTACTTCGTACCCAAACTAGGTTTATTCCGCGTGATTATGCGTGGAAGACAAGAAGACACCCAAACTCACCGATTATGGTGCGAATATTGAACTTCGCCTAAATCAGATAATGGTGGAAGCAGAAGACGGAAGAAGACGTTTTGGCGGGTGGAAGAAGATCAATTGGTACTGTAATTTTCCCAAACCGAGTAAAAGTGAAAAGAATTGGCTAAGGCCGTGTTTGGATTGCAAGACAAATGAATAGTGAATTAAGTTGGTCAACGCAAATGGACCTGGATGTAATTGTTGATCTCAATGGACCCATCTGCAACATGGGCATCTAATAGGGGGTATATGTAATTATCCCTAAAGATAATTAATGTGAAAGTGCAGAAGGTGTGAGACATTGTTGGACCTAATGTTACTTCAACAATACCTATAATATCCATCGGTTAATTATCATTCTCCGCTAACACTTACCTAGTTCCATGTGTGTTTAATCTTTGTATCATGCATGAGTCTTCCTATATCAAGAGAGACACCAAAGGATTCATATCTCAACAAGTATCAAGATCAGATTGGTTCTTGGAGTGAACAAGAAGCAAAGGACTCTTGGTAGTTGAGATTTGTGGACTCTTGAAGATGAGGATAAGCAACAAAATCCATGGGCTTGATCCGATCAGATTGAACATCTATATATACAAGATCGAGCTCATCGAAGAATATTTCGTGAAAAGCAAGAACTCATTGTCATAGCATAGATACTCTTCACGTTTACTAGTCTTTGTAATCTTCTAGATAGATAGATTTAGAATATGGTTTATCTATTCTGACTAGTATTTTGTGGTTCAAGGTCTCTTGAATCTTTTTGTACATCCATTGTGGATATTTACCGAGAGGCTTCGCTAGGTATATAGATGCTAAGATTATTTGCTTGTTGTTCTATTTATTTTCGATGCTCTGTTTCATACTCTGTTACATGCACTGTTGCACCAACATTGAAAACAGCATATTAGTACAAAAGTCGCGGTCCTATATTCTTTCAATTGGTATCAAGAGCCAACCACCTAACTGATTGGTGTGTTGGACTTTTGTACTTGCTAAGATGGATCCCAATAATCCACTTTCGAATAGGTTACCGATTTTAGATGGTTCAAACTATCACTATTGGAGCATTCGTCTAAGGACGCATATCAAATCCATTGATACGCATGCTTGGAAGACTGTTGCAGAGGGTTACAAACTTCCAAAACAAAGGCCTGACAAAGATGGGGATACTATTAACAAACTCGAAAGTTCATGGACTGAGGATGACTAGAAAGAGTCCTCTTATAATGAGAAGGCTCTCAAAGCAATCTTTTGCAATATTGATCCTCACATGTTTAGGATCATTCAAAATAGTACAACTACTAAGCATGCTAGGGACATCCTACAAAATTATTGTGAGGGTGACTCAAGTATCCGTGAGAGCAAAATCATGATGCTTATAAGAAAATTTGAGACAATGAGAATGGAGGAAACTGAGACTATCAAATCCTATTTTGAGAGGATCTTGGATATCTCCAATGAGTGCCAAATGCTTGGAGAAACTCTCTCCAAGAAGCAACTTGTGTACAAAGTCATTCGATCTATGTCTTCTAGATTCACCACTAAGAGATACATAATGGAAGATACTCAAAACTTAGGCACATTGGACATTCAAGTTCTCATGAACAATCTCAAAAATCATGAGATGGCTCTCGATGAGGAAGTACCAATAAGAAACAAAGTTGTTTCTCTTCATGTCAAATCCAAAGATTATGCGGGTTTCGGTGATGAAGAGGAAGGAATGTCTTTGGCTGTTTTTCAAAGAAAATATGATTCGTTGGTAAAAAGTTTTGACAAAGGAAAGTTCTTAGATGAGCCGGCTTCCTCTTCTCCTCCCTCTGGTAGGCAAAATCCAATAAGCATTCAATCAAGCTAAACTTGATCCAAAACTTTTGAAAAAGGTTCAATGCTTCGAGTGCATAGGATGAGGTCACTACCAAAATGAGTGTGCAAACACCTTGAGGAAGAAAGGAAAATCGTTCTGGGGAAATTTGGATGAAGATGAGCCTTTAGACTATGTAGCCGATGAATCTGACAAACTTGTGGATTCTAAACATCAAGTTATGTCTCTTTCAACTATTATAACTAGTCAGAATGATGGAAAACAATGTTTGAGTCACTATGGCAGCCACAGTGATACCGATAGTGATAGGAACAGTTTTCGTGAACCAGTTGTGTATCTTGGATACGATGATCCAGATGATCCAAAAAAATATTTCTCTGATGAGCATGAAGTTATTGATCACTTGAATATGAATTATCGTTGCTTGCATGAATCTCTTATGTCTAACACAGGTTCATCTCCTGGTCAAGACTTAGGTCAAGATCAACTAATCCTTGAATTGCAGGCTATGTCTGAAGATATCTTGCAGAAATACAAGGAGATGAAGAGATCTGTCAAACCACTAGAGAGGGAAAATGCAGACTAAAGAACTCACTAGTTGAGTTGGAAGTCCTATTGACCAAGAAGGATGCTGAGATCCAGGCATTAACTCTCAAACTAGAGAAAGACGAGGAAATTCTAGCCAATGGAACACAGGTACAGTGCACTAAATAGTGCCATAGAACAAGGTAATGAAGGTACCAAAGGTCTAGGTTTCTCAAACTCTACTGCTCCTTGTTCTACACCTAATAAAGAAAAACATTTTGCGTTCTTGAAAAATGCACCAAAGTTTGTGAAAGAAAAAGAAAATCTGCATAAGAAAACTTTTGTATGTCAATTCTGTCTAAAAACTGGACACAAGAAATGATATTGCTTTCTTTTGAAAAATAGGGAAAATTCAGCTAGTGTCGCAACCACTGTTGCAACCAATGTTACTACAACAGTGGTAGAAACATCAACTAAACAGAAGGTGAAAAGGAACAAATGTAGAAAATTTTGGGTGTCTAGACCTGATAATGAACAGTCAGATCTGAATCTAAAGTGCAATGTTGTGTTATCTGCCTTAAGTGCTCATCATAAAACTCTTTGGTACTTTAATAGTGGTTGCTCTAGACATATGACAGGTTCCATGAAGAATTTAAAAAAATTTGTTGCTCAAAGCTCCGGTATGGTCACCTATGAAGGAGGTACTCAATGTAAAGTGTTCGGTAAAGGTACAATGGACATTGTTGGGTGTCCTCAACTCAATAATGTGCTACTTATTGATGGCTTAACTGCTAATCTGTTGAGTGTGAGTCATATATGTGATGATGATCTACGTGTCTACTTTGATAAAACATCTTGCATGGTCTTTAATGATATGTATGAATGCATCATGACATGTACTCGTTCTCAAGATAATTCTTATGTTATGAAATCAAATCTTACTTGTAACAATGTGCAATTGAATGAGTCTGTGATTTGGCACAAAAAGCTAGGTCATGTGAATTATAGAGATCATGAGAAGATAACCAAAATAGGGGCTGTTCTTGGGATGCCTAAACTTTCTAGCTGTAGAAAACTTATGTGTGGTGATTGTATTAAGGGTAAACAAATTAGAGCACCTCATCCTACTCTCCCTATTGACAGTCAAAGGACTGAAAATGTAATATTTCGAACTAATACACATGGATCTCATGGATCCAATGTAGGTGGCTAGTTTGGGGAGTAAACTCTATATTTTTGTCATGGTTGATGACATTTCCAGGTTCACATGGCTTGCATTTTTTAAAGAAAAATCTGAGACATTTGAGGTTTTTGAAAAACATTATACTCGTTTCAAAAACTTGCATAATGAATCTGTTAAAAGGATCTGTTCTGATCATGGAAGGGAATTTGAGAATCACAACTTTTCTCAATTTTGTGAGAAAAAGGGCATATCCCATGAGTTTTCAGCTCCTAAAACCCCACAACAAAATGGAGTGGCTGAAAGGAAAAACAGGACCTTGGAAGAGATGAGCAGAGTCACGCTAAGCTCAATGTGTTTGTCTAAACGTTTATGGGTTGAGACTGTGAGCACTGCTTGCCACATAATTAACCGTGTGTACGTAAGACCTGGTACTACTTCCACTCCCTATGAACTCCTAAAGGGGAGGAAACCCAACCTTCAATACTTTCATATTTTTGGTTGTGTGTGCTACATCATAAATGACAGGGAGTACCTCGGAAAGTTTGATAAAAGGAGTGAACGTGGAATCTTTGTGTTGGTCCAGATAATGACAAAGGAAAAGACTAGGGGGTGGGGTGAATAGTCTTTTCAAACTTTCATCGATAAACAGTCTTTCTCATAAATCTGGGGGTTTTTGATACTTAAATTCAGTCAGCGGGAGACTTTAAGCAATAGATAAACGTAAATGTGCTTTGCAGTAATAATGTGTGTGAGTGTTATGCTGGAATGTAATTACAACAAAGTAAATAACACATCAACTTATAGTGGTATCTGGAGGTGGCGTAATCCTCTAACTAATCCACTTCGGCCTTTCTGAGACCTGGAATTTACTATAACAGATAATTGAGTTCTCCTTACAATGTATCCTATTCTAAGATCCCTACAAACATATAGTTCACAACCAAATGTCCCCCCTGAGTTATTCCCTAGCTCCTAGAGCCAAGTACTTCATGTACTCAAGAAAACCTTGGAGCTTTTCCTTGATTTTCCAAACCAAGTACTTCATGTACTCCACGCCTTGATGGTGTTGGTTATATGATAATTGTCAGGCTTCTCTTAATAACTTTTCAGCTATTTATACAGAAATCTTGAAGAGATTACACTACTTAATATACTTGTTTAGTATATGGTAGGTTTCTCCTTTCTGACCCAAGTGTTGATATCCGTTCTGGAGAATGAACTTCAAAAAGGGTGTCTGGGTGTTCAACTCTTTCACATATAACAAATTCTTGTTAAGGTTCAGGACACTTAGAACTACTGGCGATTCTTCTAGCTTTATAGTCACAACTGTGAGCTTGGAGAATTGTAGTAAGAATGCTTGAGAGAACACTTGCTTGATATTAAAGTATGAATGTAGTTCGTGTGTGTATTTCTCAGCTTCTAAGTGGTGATATTTATAGATGAATTTGAGAGTCGTTTGAATAGTATCCGTTAGACCTTCTCATAATTCAATCCATTGATTTCTTGAAATAAGTACTCAGAAGTTACTTTCTCATTTTTCAGAGAGGACTAAGCTTGATCGACTTTTCAGTCGATGTAACTAATATACTTTATTATTTCTTGTCCTATAGTCTCAACGGACACGTGAGGCTTTCTATAAGCTGGCATGCTCCTTGACTCAATGATGTCATATATTCAGAGACATGTAATGTGCCAAATGCATTATACATTATGCTTTCTGAACATAGTCTGAGGAGATTAATCCTTATGTCTTCATCAAACTTGTGCCATCTTCAGTCTTCAAATCTTCAAATAAACTCCATCTAGGATCCTTCTTCATGGCCTTCTCAAAATATAAAATTACATTCAGAGACCTATGAATCCTATTGCAAGTTCAACTAGATTAACATACTAAGTGATTTCCTCTTTTACAATTCAAGTGAACCAAGAGTACTAGTCACCTTTCTGTACTAAAGATAAGTCATATGGTGATTGATCAAAAATACTAACAGATATTTCTAACAAATTTTCCCCTTTTTGATCAGTCAACCATGACTATCTTAAATCCTATTAAAAACATGGAAGTGAAAACAATCCATCACTTAATCATTTCAAATGATATTCAATCAGTTAAATTAAGTGCAGAATGTAAACATCAACTAAATCACAAGAAGTGATCTTTGCTGACAAGTTATCTTCTTATAAATGATTTATGAGAGTATGATCTTCAGAAAGAACTGTTGCCGTGCATAAGATAACTTTTACAAGATGTATTACAAAGAAAAAAAGTCAACAGAATTACAAAATTACTAAGTAAATTAGGAAAACAGGAGAGTCCAAGCTCCAAGTAAACATCCTAATAAACTAGTCTTCAAGTCTTCAAAAATAACTTAAGTTCAGAAACCTTAAGTTCTTCAGCATTTTCTTCTGAATTAATGAGGGTCAACCTGCCTACTGTCTTCAGCATACTCATAAAGTAACCTTCAGACATAGAGTTCTGTCTTTCTAGCTAAATCACAAATTTCTCTATAAGCTTTGTCAGGATCTTCATGATTCTCAAGATAGTCTCATTTAGACTTAATGAAATTCTTGACCCACAAGAATTTCCCCCACACCCATGCATGGTTAATCTTCAGCAGTGACAACTGATGATACTTCTAAATTTCTTCACAGTATGCAATGTCATCCAGATATTGATCCTTTGTCATGTAAAATGACTCATAAGTTTCAACACCTAGCTTGTTCTATTTGCTGAGAGTATCATCCATTTTCCTGGTCTTGTGCACATCATTTGGCTTTGGATAAGGACATATAAAATTCAGTGGCTTCTTCATAGCCTCAGTCCTCACATGAATCTCAAAATCAAGCCACTTGTGAGCATTGGATGGATTAAGCAAAGTAGGCTTGTTGGTTCTCCATGCCATCATTTGCATGTAGATAGGATCTGGAAACTTCTTGTTCAATAGCAGATGTAGTAGCTCAAGAATCCAGTAACCATTCTGGAGATGTATGCATATGTAGGCTGATTGCCTGTCATTGGTTTTGACATACTCAATCTGGGCAGCTGCTGGTTTTACTTGTTCTTTCTCTTGAACTCTTCCAATTTGCAAGTCCCTGCGCATTTTTCTATTCATCCCTTTCTTCAGTTCTACTTTCTCTCTGGGGTTTGTGCTGGATGATCCACCTTGGATCGACTTGGTATTTCCAGAAGGAGTTCTGGAAGATATATGATTTGCAGCCAGAGGAGGTTCATGTAGGCTTTCCACTCTTCTTCTTTTGTAAAGTGGATGCTCATATGTGTTAGTCTCATCATCATTGAAGTTCTGGAATGAAGACTTACATGTTTCCTCCTTATCTTTGGTTTCTCCTTCTTCTTTTTTTATTTCTTCTTCAGAAGGCTTTATTACTTCAGATATAACAAAGGCCTTGGAACCCCTAGTTATTTTGCTTTGTAGCCTTGTTCTTGGTTCTTCAGAAAGCATGTTCTGCTCTTGAACTTGACTTGTGGAGGGGATTTGTTTTCTCTTCCTTCATCTACCTTACTAGGTAGTTTTATTCTCTTCCCCCATAGTCATGAGTGACTGACTCAAACTAACATAAGAATGATATAGAGACTCGAAGTTCTGCTGTAAATTGTTGTGCACTTGGACAAGTTTATGAACTTCCTTTCTGAGCTCTTGATTTTCCTTAAGGAGTAACTGCTCCTTTTGGTTCCTCTCTTCTACTGGACGCAAGATAGACTCTGCCTTCATCATATCAAATTGAGCTTCTTCAAGTGCTCTATTGGCATTGTTGCAGTCTTCATCCCGAACCATGCCTAGGTCTTTCTGAGACGGTGCGATGCTAGTGGCTCTGTGTAGTAGGAGCTTAGCAACAGGCTTGAGGTAAGTAAGTATAGAGTTTAATACCTGAGAATCTTCAGCAACCAAGTCATTTCTGAGGGCAGCAAACACAGTGCTTCTTCTGAGGAATTTTCCTTATCTGGAAGTTACGGTTGGAGATGAGAAGATATGTGGAGCAAGAAGTGATCTCTTCAGATGGGAGAGATACATTGCATCCTCTTCTGGTGCCATGTCCTGTGTCTCATCATCATCGGTGTTCAATAAAATATGATCATCGTGAGCAGGCTTAGCATCCATTTTCTCTTTGTTTTTGATGCTACCTCTCTGAGAAGATGGCTCATTTGATCTATCTAATGCAGCCTTAACATCATGCTCATTATCATCCGTCACCAGATCATCCAACTCTGTAGCTGTGACTTCGATATCTCTTTTTAGTTGAATATTTTCTTCAAGGAGTGCCTTCTCCGCCTCAATCTTCAGTAATTGGGCTTCTTTGGCTTCAATCAGTGCTTGGTACTCCTAATTGAGCTTGTTCTCTTTTTTCAACATTTCTTTAAGTTTTGCAACTCTAGTTTCAACAGCCTTTAAATCTTCAGAGGGGTCGGCTTGTTGATCTTGTTCATTGACATTTCCTTGTTGGTTTGGACCTACTTCGTTAGCTGATGGTGGTGATCGTCTTGGTGTTGGTGGATACCACTTAGTAGAGTCCTCGGCAGTTGGAGTTCCCGTTTCGGCTTCTCCTTGTGCTATTCCACCTGTCCCTGGCGAAGGACCATCATCGCTATCATCATCAAAATGACCATCATTGTTGTCACCATTACCTCTTTCTGATCTATCCTCAAAGGAGACTTCTACATCATTTTCATCATATTCCTCCTTGTCATCGGAAACCAAGTTGATAATCTCAGGAAAGGTAATCCTTTGTCCATTCACTTCCTCCTGCTCAGAAGGGTACGCTTTGAGCATCTGGGGCAACACAGGATTGAAAGTCATTTCATGCTTGATCACTTCATCAGCAGCATTGAAGGCGTTCATCAACCTTTTACCAAGATTATAAGTAAAGTCTTTATTCATGAGTTCATAGAGGGTGTACTCCGGGAACATGGAATGAATATAATTTTCTAGATCGATGGCTCTTGCCCTTCGCTCTTGATTATCAATCACCTTGGCTAGCTCCGCCAGATCGGCTTTTCTAAGCTTTTGTCATTGTCTAAAACATTTGACATGTCTGTTCAGGGTGATTGTCTGGAAGACTTTCTTCAAATCTAGTGGTGCTTCCACGTCGATCACTGGTAACACTTGAGTCTGAGTGTCAACACTAGGCTCATTTACTTATACTTCTGGAGCAACCGGTGCTTCAGATACCATGGCCAGAGGAGTGCTTGCATCCTCTTCAAGCATTCTTTCTGCTTGAGACTGAGAATTAAAACCAAACTTTAGAGATTTTCTACAGAAAGGTGTAAAGACAAGAGTTTCTGAGAGTTTCACTTACTTCCAAGTTAGGAAGCTCAGATTCGAATCTTTCAGAAACCTAAGCAGTTTCAGGCTTCCGTTTTGGAGACTTGGTCACTTCGACCGGGTCTATCTCAATGGGTACTATGGAGGTTTTCAGGTTTTCCTCAACAACCCTTTCTTGAGAATGAACCTATTCAAAGAAAATCGCATGACTAAGCAAGTTGATAAGTACAAGATTTTCAGAAAGTTAATGTTTATGTTTTACATACCTCCGCTACAGAAGGCTCAGAGACAATCTCTTCAGAAGGCTTTGCAACCTCTGGAATTTTTTGAACTTGTAGTGTTTCCACTACTTCAACTGCTTCCTCAGTTGGGGTTGTTTATAGACAATGAATTTAGACATATACAAGAATTGGATTGAATATAAAATTATTTCTTTTTAGAGACAATTTACTACCTGCTCTGCAGGCTCTGTTTCTTGTATAGTTGAGGTTGAAGGAACCTCTTCTTCATTCAGAGAGGCGGGTGCAGTGTCTTCCCCTGCTCTATGATCTCCATGAAAGCCTGTAACAAATGAAGCTTATGAGTAACTAGTTTAACTTTTGCTACATGTGTATCTTCAGGCACTGTGGCTTCCATTTCATACCTTGAAGTTTCTGGTACTTCGGACCTTTCCTCTACTTGAACATTATGAGTTCATGTCTCAGATGTTTGAGGAATCTACGCAGATGCATGAATTTCTTCAGCAATCAAGTTTGCTAGCAACTGGAATGTGGAAGCAATGTCAGCATCTTCCATCATTTTGTCATCAACCACAAAGCCTTCATCTGCCTGTTGGGGTGTGACATCTTCTACTGCTCTCTCTGGGACTGTATCCTCTACAACCTTAGCTTTCTGAGGTAGTGAAGTTGAGCTAGAGGCTCACCATGAGTTTCCATCCTTGATCTTTTGAGTACCATCTGCAGTGGCACATCATCATCAGAATCCATTTCAAGGTATGGGACAGACTCATCGATCTGGTTGTGCTCATTCATGGACAACTCTGGCATCTTACCTATGCTCAAGGATCTCCTTTCTGAACTGGAGTCCTTCTGGACTGGAAGGGGTCTCTAGGTTTCAACATCTAGTGTTGCCCTTTCTGGTTGAGGAGTGCCATCAATGACAAGATGTGTCCTCTTCCTTAATCGTGGTTTATTGTTCCTTGGTTTCTTAGCAATGTGGACCTCAACCTGTACCTCTCCGGATACACCTTCACTCTAAGCAATCAACTCATCTCTGGCAACCTTTTTCAAGGCTTCCTCATGAGCATGTCGATACATTGTGTTGGTCACTTGAATGTCCAGTTGCTCTCTGAGAGCAATTCCATATTTCTCCAAAATGTAGCAAATCTTAAGACCATAGTGCTTGTTAGATTTGGTGTCAGCACGACCTTTGACATTTTGGGCTCAAACTCATTGACCCTATTGACAAATTTCATGAACATATACTTCCCCCAGTTAAAGAGGTTGTCTCTGTCATTTAGCTCTTTCTGGAGAATGGCCATTATCATCCACCTCTTCAGGCTTATCTGGCCAATGCCACCTTTGTTCCCATCCAAACATCTATGTAAGATACTGAAAAGCACGTTCCAGTGCTCAAAAAGGTGTGCCTGGTCCTGATGTCTCCCAAGATGAAAGATGAGGGGCGGTCCTCAATCTTGTCATTTGCTGCTTCTTCATACAGCACTCTGACTGCAGAGTTCAGAGCTTTGTCTCTTGTGTTGATCTCCCATGTTGTCCCACGATTTCTGAGACGGAAGATCTTGAAAAATGCATCACAATCAAGATGTATTTCTACACCTTAAACCCTCAATAGAATGAACGTTTCTTCGACATCGTTCACTATCTTGGTGTAGACTTGGGAAGAGTTATAAAACTCTTGGACATCAACTTGAGATAATCCAGCAGGGGCGGCACAAAGAAATTTCTTGATGTGTACCTTGGATAGCATCTTCACAACCAAGTTCCTGTCGGTAGTGGAGGAGATAGCCACGTTCAAATATTTCTCCACCATGTGCGCTCCCCAATTCATTTTGATGCTAGAAGTCCAGTCCTCTGGGTTGAAATTATCCAACAAGCGTTTGTTCAACATTTGCAAAACCCTCTCTCCTTGCTTTTCAGTAGAAGAATCAGTTGCAGTTGAGTTCTTGGATGAGGTATTTCTGGGTTCCATCTCGTATATAAAGTTTCTGGGTAGGATTAGAGAAGAAGTGCTTGAATCCGAGAAATGTTAGTCTATCTTTTCAGAAGACTAAGCAATACTCAGTAAATTATCAGAAGGATTTGCAGAAAACTTAGAGAGTTTTTGCTATTTTGATGCAAGGTAAAATTTCAAATTTGGTAAAAGTGTTTGTCTCTTACTAGAATCCTTTATATATAGCAAGATAAAATACATAGATACATCATATGTATAGAAATCCGTGTATGTAATTGTGTACATTGCATCGGCGTGGTATATGTTTCTACATTGCATTAAATACATCGTGCACCATGACTGTTTTCTCAAGAGGCATTATTTGCCAAGGTTTAATCTCATCCGTTGAGATTAAAGCATTTACTCATCAAGGGCTCTTGTTTAATATCTTGTGAAGATATCAATCAAGAAATGTTCCCGTTTGTCCACTTAATAAATTTTTGGCAATATGTATCCATAAGTCACTGTTAGTGTGTGAGACTAGAAATCTTTGGTCTTATTATTTCAGAGTGCAAGTCTTGTTTTATGTTACTTATCATATAAATGGTAAAAACACAAAAACCTAGACATGTTTGACTCTCAGAAATATGTACAATGTTGGACTATTAGTTCTCACATACTTCACGACTTAAATGGTTTTCTGAATTCATGTTTCATAAAATTCCACTAGATATATGACATGTCCATAGTATTTGAGTTCTAGCATTATATACTTATGGACTACATACCAACCAGTCTTTTTGGATTTACCTTTCCAGAAGACTATAGGCTTTTTGAGTCGTAAGTCTCAGAAACCTTGTCATCCTTATAATCTTGTAGGTTTTCTAAATACCCGTTTCAGAAACTTGTTTCCTTTTTTCTCTGTTCCTTTCCAACTCTTATAGAGACTTAGAACTTTTCAATTCTGAGGCATCTCCATTAACCCAAGCCTATGTCTCAAGGTTAAGTACCTACTTTCCTGGAGTGGCTTAGTGAAGATATCAACAAGTTGATCTTCAGTGCAAACCTTTAGAATCTCTATATTTGCTTTCTCAACATGGTCTCTGATGAAGTGGTGTCTAACATCAATGTGCATAGTTCTAGCATGGAACTTTGGATTTTGAGTAATCGCAATAGCACTTGTGTTGTCACAGAAATTTCTCTTCATTAAGTCCATAGTCTCTGAGTTATTCTTGAATCCATAGGATTTGAGTAGCACATCAACCAGCTGCAATATATTCAGCTTTTGTGGTAGAAGTAGCAATTGAGTTTTGCTTCTTGCTAAACCATGAGATAAGTCTAGTTCCCAGAAATTGACAAGTTCCTGAGATACTTTTCCTATCAAGCATTGCTCCAGCATAACTGCATCTGAGTAGCTAACTAAACTCAATCCACTTTCTTTAGGATATCACCGTCTAACTTCTACAGTACCTTTGACATACCTTAATATCTTCATAGCAATGTTGTAATGTGCCTGCATAGGATTTGTTTGAAACCTAGCACACACTAACTGCATATTGAATATCAGGTCTGCTTGCAGTAAGGTATAGTAGTGAACCTATTAATTTCCTATACTTATGTTCTTCAACACTCTTATCAGATTAAGTACAAGTCATCTTGGTTCCTATGCTCATTGGTATCTTGGCATTCTTTTCAGAAAGCTTAAGATTAAACTTGTTGAGCATGTCCTTTGCATACTTTGTTTGACTAGTGAATATTCCATCATTAAGTTGCTTGACTTGCAATCCTAGGAAGTAATTCAATTCTCCCATCATGCTCATCTCAAAT
>JAYMSP010005697.1:0-13081 GCA_036897095.1 Plantago elongata | reverse complement strand
ATCACATTTCAGTTGATGCGAGTGAAAATGAAGTTGCTATTAGATTATCTCAAGACAAGGGCCCTTTGGCTGTTAGCCAGAAAAGAATTACTAGAAGCTGTACAAGGGCAGCTGGAAAAAAAGTTTTACAGGGAAGTGATTATAAGAGGACAATGGGAGTTAAGACAAAGGTGGGGATGAGGGTAAACTCTGTTGATGGATTTGTTCCATCTCATGAGCCTATAATGGAAAGTAATTTTGGGGAGATAACAACTTCTATTGTTCGCTTTTGCTTTTACGTTTATTTTCTCTCTTGACTACCCGGCTTGAGAGTTTTCTTTACTTTTCTTGTGGTACTCTCTTTTCATTTTTCTCTTAATACAAAGTTCAATTTAGTAAAAAAAAAGTCATGCGTTGGTTTTGTAATTACTTAAATATTCATCATCATCTACCCTTATAGTCATGCATTTGATAGTACATGATTAGAGTTTTCTTATCAATTTTGATGACTCACAAGTCACAAGTAAGGTTTACTTTACTTGGAATTCAAGGCTTCCACCAACATAAGAAATTAGAGAACATAAGTACAGTGGCTCATATTGCAAACGAGGTGCAGCTTTACATTTCATTTCACCTAATATATATTGGAAAATGAGTTGCAGCTTTACGCTTTATCTCAGCGACTGATAAACTGGCAGTTGGAAAGCTAATATGTGGTTCCCGGGGATAACGGATCATAATATCAATTACACAGGAATATATAAGTAAGCATCCTAAGAGAAAAGGTTCTGAATATTATTCATATGTCATAAACATTATGCACCTCTATGGTCAAAATCCTACCTCGCGTTCAGATCTGGATCATCATATATCCAGAGACCCAATAGGGTGCCGCATCAACTTATTATGCTGAAAATCAAAATCAAGTACCTGGCCTGTGTATATGGAGTTTTAAAGTCGTCCATGCATCTCTAGCATCTCTCTGAGTTTCTTCGCTTCTGTTGTCAAGCTGTCAAAGTTGTTGGACTCGGTTATCCTCCAGCTCCAGTTACCAAACTGTAAACACAGAACAAGCTCATTGTAGACTATTAAAATAGCTTGTATGGTTAATATTCACACAGTTCTGTCACACCCATGGGCCACAGCTAAGATTAGAAAGTACACTGCATTTCAGGCCGAATTAACTTATCCAACTATGCAGTAAACACACAATACATCAACTTTCACTGCACGTAAATATGCTTTCGGACATATGAGACATGAATGGATTACAAATATACTATGTAATACACAAGCTTACAAACCACCAACACCCAAAATGAAAATTTTATTATGCATGCCCAAGTCACGTAGAATCTGTTTATAAAGTAGTATTACTATTATTCTATAAACCAAGCAACAACATAAATAACAAGTGAGCATACTACATATTACACAAGGGTCCTGACTAGAACTGCATACAAAGGCATTCATGTGGAGAGGTTCACCTGAGTTGCAGGAACATTCATTCTAGCTGAACTTCCTAACCCAAGTATATCCTGCATGGGTATGATTGCGGTTTCTGCTACTGAAGAAAGTGCGGTCTGGATTAGGCCCCACGAGATATCCTCTTCGACAGTATAACCAAGATATTTTTTCACCTAATACACAAAATACATACATAAGAAAAAAATTTATGAATTCCACATGATTTGTATACTGGCCACATTTTAAGAAGTGTCGTGGAGGAATTCACTCATACCATAGATTTATCTTCTTGTGGCAACGCGTCCCACCATCCTCGAATCTGAATGAAAAAAGTTATCGTGTCAATTTAGTAGATTTTTCATTGAGTACCTCAAACTTAAGAAATAAACCTGACTAAAAAATTTCACCAAAGAATTCTAAGCTAGAGAAAAGTTGATGAGGAGAATAATAGAAGTATTATTAACATCGCCGATGACAATAAAAATGATCTCACACCGGGAGCGGGACGGAATGAAAGAATTATTCAAGTCATAAACCAAGCAGGCAACCAACATTCAGTAAGGATAATTCCACAATGGAACTGAAGCACATAAACATACCGTGTCATTGTCATGAGTGCCAGTGTAGACTACTTGGTTGCTTTCATGATTATGAGGCGTGTGTGGATTTGCAGCATCACTTCCAAAGCCTGAGAAAAGATCATAAAGCAGACAAAACAAGTCAATGTAAAGGTATCTTTCGTAATTGCTTACGAGTAAAATGAAAAATAATGAAAGCATGTATTTACCAAATTGGAGGACGGCCATCCCAGGTGCTCCAATGTACTTCCTAAGCTCCACTACATCTTCAGTAATCACTCCCTAGCATTCCAGTGAAGAAATCTTTAGCGATATGATACAAATGAGAATAGGTTACAAAGTTGACGATAAGGTAAGTGAGCAAGGGAGAAAAGTGAAAAGAGACTAGATTTGACTAATAGATTACATATTCCATAAAAAAGCTCCAAGGAGTGAAGTGTGGCATTAAAATATCAGGAATGCAGGACACTTTTTACTAAACACAGGGCACAATTTTATCATATTACAAATCAACTCAAAATTACATTAATTTATAAAATAACCTCATCAACTTTAAAATACTACAATTTTATTCAAAAACATTTTTATTTATGCATTTGAACTCTCTAACATGCATCTTTATCTTCGAATCTTCAAACAAACATAATTAAGAACGCGGGGAGGTTATGATTTTTAAACAATCATAATAAAATTCAAGGACAATATTATAAATAAATAAATTCAAATTTAATCAAATCATTCATATTAAATTAACATTTTTAACTTCTTAATTTTTTATTAAAAAAATATTTACTTCTTCTGATTTGTAATCGATGTCATAATCTAATTAATACTTGTATTATATAATTTTTTATTCTCGTATCATATTGTAATGTTTTTATATTATTATTATTTTTTAATATTTGAAGTATTATGGGGTTAAAGGGAGTATATGATAAATATGGGGACTAAATTTCATGTTTATAATATTTAAAATACCTTTTGTAATATATTAAAAAGTGTCCTGCGTTTAGCAAAAAGTGTCATGCGTTAACAAGCCCCTTAATATATAGAGCCTTGGTGAACAAGGAGTAACCAACCATGAACAAATAGCAAACAGTTGATAGATAAAGATTTTAAAGCATATCCTCCAAACCCGAAAGAAAGCTGAAAGATCGGCATACAATAAGAAATTCAGATCAGGCGAGAGCGAAGGACCGTCAATTGACTTGGGGGAATTAACAACTCAAACAACTAGTATTAAACTTACGACAAGCCTGCAAAAGTGCTTATCCCGTAAGAAATTCATCTAAGTTAATATTAACGACATACCAAATCTTCAGCTATGATATTGATATCTCCAACAGCTCGAAAGATAGAATCGAATAAAGACTTTCCAGGTCCCACCTACTGTCAATCAGAACAGCATTTAGAGAATGTAATAGTATTAGACCATGAAGGATACATGGGATAAACTGACCTTCCATCGCCCCACCATTGCAACTTTTGCTTCTGCACATAAATGAATAAACATATATCAAATACCCATAAGAATGACTTAGCTGCGTAAGATTTTTAATAAAAGGATAGGTAGTTTCACCAGAGGGAACAGCCCAGAAACCAGCAAATCCCCTAAAGTGATCGATCCTGAATTCATCAAATAGATTCTGTGCACGACTAATTCGTTGTACCCACCATGAAAAATCATCTTTCTCCATGGCTTTCCAATCATAAAGAGGGCTTTCCTCCAACCAAAAGATTCAATTCTCAGAAAGAGCAAGCTTCAAATTGTAAGTTATAGTTTTTTCACATTCTCATACAGTAAAAAGCTATTACATTGATCAGAGTTGACAAAGTTACACAAGTTAAACATTAAGGTTCTATTTTATTTATTTATTTATTTTAATTGTAAAAGTGTCAAAGGTAATATATGTCACACACAAGATTTATGAAAATGACCTGTTCCAGAGCTGACCAGTTTCACTGAAGGCATCAGGGGGAACACCACTAACTAGAAGAGGAAAGCCACTACTGTTCTGCTGGGGCATGTAGACGTTGAGTTAAACATTGAATAGAATCCCCAGAGCATATAAAGAAGGTTCTCAGCATTAATAAAGGTACAACGCACCAGCAAAAAATGTTTCTTATTAGCCCAGACATCTGCGCTATGATAACCAACATATATAGGCATATCTCCCATTATACTGATGCCTTTCGTCCTGGCATAATCACGAACTTTCTGCCATTGCCTTTGGAATAAAAATTGCTGAGCGATGAAGATGTCTATCTGTACCACAAATGTGATTTTCTCGTCAAAAGGTTTCCGTCACCATATTTAGGCAAATAGAGAAAAGTAAGTAGCTAAACAGGTTTGCATTTTCTCAAGAGATATTACAAATTCTTTCTCGCTTTGATAAATCTCCTCCAGAGCAACAAGGTGGCGATTTTTCAGTGGTTCAGGCCAATCATACCAACTAAATGTGTTCAACGTGTTATCAATGGCAGCAAAGTATGCTGCGTCTTCAAGCCAACCTACATTATAATGACATGTTATTGATGAAGATGGTGCTCTTGCAGGAAAACCATAAGCGAAGAAGATTGTGAATTCACTAGACGTGTAAATGTTTGGATTCAGAAAATAACATTTAGAGGAGCTTCTTAAGTTCTTTTCAAAGCAGTACAGTACCCAGCAAATAGAGTAGGAACACCTCACCTGCAATTTTTGGATCCTTCCGGAACACTTCAAGCTGTCCTCTTAGATCCCCATCACTAGATACAAGTCTCTTGGCGGCCTAAATCAATATATAAGAAGTAGTAATTTACTCACAAATGGTAATAGGATACACAGAGATGCAAAAATATAAGATGGGCCAAACTTTAAGAAGATATTGTTGCAGTATAGGACAAAGTGGCCTAAGATAGTCACCAATAAGAAGCCACCGATGATTTTCAGGGCCATACATAACTATTACTTAACAACTGGAAAAACAGACGAACACCATACGACTGACAGTTCAGTGTGATTCAATCCCAGAATTCACTTTCAGGGACAAGTACCAAATGTGAACTGCATATGCAACTGTTTGCTGAACATACGCATCTATTTTACATAATAAAAGTAACTAAACTAAGCTCCACAGAGAAAATCACCAATTAAATGCCTTTATAATTTTAGATCACCTCTTCAACTAAAGTTTTAAACGCATTTGGTTTGGGATTGTGTGGATCCTATCTTTCTGATTAGTGATTAGGACTCTGGACTCTTGATAGGGTGTAAGCCATTCTTATACTATTATGTACAATCACAGACTTAAATTTGGGAGGCAATCAGAGTCCCCAAACTAAACCATGACTATGTATCTGCAATAAATTATCCAAACTAGTTGTGATAACAATTTCAGTGGAATATTATTCAATCCCATTGTTGAAGAATTTTCCAATACTACGAGGAATTCCACATTTTGTGGATGTGAAATCATTCTCATGTGACAATGTAACTCTGCACACTTTCTTACATTTCAATAATATTTTACAGAAATAGTGTGTGTAAGGACTATAATAGATACGTTAGAGTCTCTTACTGCCCTTGAGGGTATATCAATAAACTTCTTGACTGTACAATATTCCTATGGTTATTCTTCGACAGTCCTGTTTATTATTGGAGTAATAATCACATCTTTTTCACATACCTTAATGGCAACTTAACTTGAAATCATAGTGATTACAATGTAAAATACCAAAGCAATGAATCTATTCATACTAACAAAGCAAAAACTGCTCACAATTACCTCAGCTACCAAAGGATCCTTGATGTCAGCAACAGCTTTAAAATCCACGCGTTCCATAGCTCTGCGAAATATTTTTCACACAACGGTTTAATAACAAACTCAAGCAGTCTAATGCAGTTATCATATCAGAGTATTAGTTCTCACAATGGTTTTGGAAGCTCATCGTTTGAGAGAAGACCATCATTCACCAGTTCCTCCAGTGAAATCAGAAGTGTATTACCACAATTAGCATCCTGGAATAATTAGCCACAATCACAAATGAAGAAAAAGTAAGTTACTGGGGCAACTTTGACATCTCCATGTTTCAATGTGTCCCATGTTCTTCTTAGTAAAAGATCCAGAGGTAATGCGGTTATAAGTGACAGTAAAAGAAAACAGTAAAACCTGTCCGGAGTAGGGAGATCCCTCTTCATCAGCCCTTCTTCCAGGTGGAACAAGAGGAAGAACCTGCAAATCATCCATCCATTTAATTCCAATTTCAGTCAAATAAAAAGCATTCCTCCAAAATCAAATCTGGAAACATATGCCAGAAGTAACCATCCAAAATACAGATATTTGTATAGAATTCTCAACAATGATATGAGCTAACTAGAGTAATGCCTTTCACTTGTCAATTCATACTAGAGCTCCTTCAAACCAAATGAAATCACAAGTTCCAACTAACTGAATGCTTACGTCGAAATATCATCATCACCGAACTATAAGTATGTACTAATTCTAAATTTCTAATAAAATGTTATGATGAAAATCAATCATCCAATCAACTGACTACTAAGTAACAAAAGAAAAGGCAATGTGAATTGATTCATCACCTGCCAAAGAGAGCAGCCAGCTTGATGAAGCCAATCAATGAACTGGAACGCTTGCGGACCGAGATCACCGATTCCGAACGGACCTGGAAATGACGACGGATGGAGGAGAACACCCGCCCTCCTCCTCGTGTTTGATTTGGGGAGCCAGGTGTCATAATCCAATGGCAAATCCTCACCGACGGGAAACGACGATGCGCCACCGTTTTGGTAACGGAGCTTGGTGGATTTTACCGGACGAACAGAATTTGGCAACTTAGAATGGAGAAAGGGGGTGGAATTGGAGGGGAAGAGGGAGAGGGGGATAGGAATTGACATTGTTGATGAGAATTGGGGATTGACTGATTGTTGTGGAAGATGAAGGAAGTGATTGTTTGTTTGTGTTAGTTAATTAATTAATTATGTGACATTGGAGTTTGGATAGCTTGAAAGAGGGTGAGCTTCAATGGCGGAGAAGAGAGGCGGGAGAGTGTTCACAGGCATGTGTCCGCCACGAGGGACTGGTGATTCTTTGGTTGAGGATATTTTATTGCACTTGCTACTTGATTTTTCTTTTTTTTTTTTTAACAAGAAAGGTGACTGGAACACAACTAATTGAAGAGTTGAAGCGTATTTTTCTCTTCAACTTAAAATCACTTCATTTCATTTCAGTTCGACTCGATTTAGTTACACTCTTTCCGTCCCGTTAATAATGAAACAATTTAGCTTTGCACGATTTTTAAGGAAAATATATAGTATGTGATTAAGAATTAATTTAAGATATAAAAGTATACGTGGGCTCAATAATGTGTGGTTAAAAATGAGTTGTATCGTGAAGTTTATTTTCATAAATGAAAATTTATTTCACTTTAATGGAACGTCGGAAACATAAATTATTTCACTTTTAACTGAACGGAGGGAGTAATTTATATCTTATTTTAGTATATTTACTTCAGTTTAATTTCGTAAATTTTAATACCCTTTTGGTCAAAAACACAGATGTACATGCAAGACCACGTTGTTGTAATTATTTCTTATACGTAATTAACAGTAGAAGTACAAATTAAGTTTATTGTTAATTAGATTTTGTAGGATTAATATTCCTTCTAAATCTCCAATGAGCATAGTTAAATCGCTGGCATGCAACATTATGATATCCGTGAAAACGTGGTCTTATTGATAGTATGTTGAATCATGGAGCTTAGAATTAAATTTCAAAAAAGAAACCGGGAATGATTTCCTGGGCCGAATTGATAGGAGCTAATTTATTACATTTCAGATAATGAATTATTACAAATAACTCATTTCTTAAGAGATCCTAGCACACTTTAATCAATCTACTAAATTATTAAAGGCTGATTCGAGTAGCATTCAAATGCTCATTTAAATGTTACTTGGAAATTTTATATTTGTTATGGTATTTAAATGTCGAAGATTAAAATGAATCTACATTAGTAATATTTTTCTCTACATATATAACAAACCTATAACACCCTATTCAATTACAATTCTATACAAAACATAATTTTAACAATTCCATTATAATTTCAATCAATATTTAGACATTTAAATTGGGGTATTTAATTTGCACTCCAATGAGCCCCTGAGTCATGATTCGTTTGTCAAGGAAAATCGACCTAATCAGGTTTAACCTTCTACCATTATGCATTGAGAGATGCATAACTTTGAAGAGAACATTTTGGCTAAGGAGGACTTTGGCATTTTTACTGAATGGAGAATATATTTTTATATATTATAAAAAGTTTAATAAATTATATAAATTATAAAATTAATATCACTTTTCATAAAATTTATTAAATTATTATAATTTCAAAAATATATGACCGTATATATGCTACGATACCATAACGTAATAAAATTAATATTGTAAAATCAGTAGTTATAGTTTACAAATAATGATGAATTTAAGATCTTTATATTGTTATAATTTATATACGTAGCCATTAATATTTATTTAATTACTTAATAATTAAATTAAGTAATTTTAACAAATAATTTTTAAAAAAATAAAAATTTAATTCCGATCTGACCAGAACAGTCCTGGTCAAATTTAAACCTGATCGTTCGAAGCTTCGGTGATGGATCTTCGTGTGTGTTCGTTCTTCATGTTTTTTTTTTTCGTTCTTTGTGTTCTTTCATGTTTTTTCAAAGTTTCTTCGATTTATTTGTTCGAATAATATGATTTGATTAAATAAACATGTTTAGATGTTTTTGCAGGTAAAATTGTAATTATTTATAATTATAGGACTATTTTATAAATTATAATATTATGGTGTTGTTTGTAATATATAAAAATACATCCTGCTTTTAGTAAAAGTTGTCCAACGTTTAATATTATTACTCAATTATTAATAACCTTTTCCGATAATAAGAAGGGGAGCGTGTAAAAAGCTAATAAATCCAGATAAAGGTAGATTCCATTTCATGTAGACCAAATGAATATTATTATTTGGTATGCAACTATGCATTAAGAAATAAAAAGGAGAAAAACACACACTAAGCACAAGGAGTATCCTGGAAATCGGCTATCACCATTAATTGATTAATTTTTCTCGATGGAGTCCTTTTCAATGTTTGATAGTTTGATTACACACTTGTAAACCATAATAAAAAGATTATGGGGCTCTGTCCACAGGATATAGACGGAGATCGGCAAGAGTTTACATTAGTTTTCGATTTCTTCCCAATTTAAATTTACTGAACTGAACTGAAATAATATATTAAATATAAATAAATAAAATTAAACTAAACTAAATAAAACTAAATTAATTTTAAATTTAAGATAACAGAGCCTTATAGGTTACATATTCTTAACTTATGTGATATACCTATTACATTGGTTATCAAACCATTTTCCATTATATTATTGAGATTTGTGTGTAGAAATTGAAGGTAGTTACATGTATGTGATGGTGTAGAAAAAATGATAGCATCATAGCAATCACATTTATACAAGCTAGAAATTCTGGGACGGATTTGATGATAACTGCATCACTTTGTTCTCCAACTATTACTCCTTTACAACATGCAACTAAAACTCACGCCAATGAATGTTGTTACATGTATAATTAGATTAGAACTTCTTAATATTAATACTTAAAAGTATTATTAAATTATAATTTTTTATTATATTTAATTATACATACTTGTATATATATTATATGAGATTGATGAATAAGAAGATGTAGGGAAAATAGTTCTTTCATAGTATAAAGCTATGTAAGTCTCCAACAAGTATTGATCATGCCTCTCATCTTTTCCCTTAATACAATAAATTAATTGCTCTTTTCTTTCTTTTCTCCCTATCTCTCAAGCGTGCTTTTTACTCTCAATTACCCACGAATCTAATGTTAATTCTGTGCCAATTTTCCATGGCCCTTTTCGACATGGAATGGGGTGAACAAGTTTTAAGAAATAAATTTAAAGTCCCAAACAAAAACGTGATTGCAAAGAAAAAGAAGAATCTATACTTGTCACTCCAACTCATGTTGAGGGAAAATAAGAAATATTATTTCAGACCTCCCTACAAATGAATATACGCGCACAAAACAAGCATTAACCGAGAGAGATTATCTACCAAACAATGTGTATCTTTTGAGAACTTTACCATGGTAAGATATATTATTCTAACCAAACTACACATGGACCCTAATTAGACATTTGATTCACTGAAACCATCAATCCATGCATCATTTAACAAGTTCATTCAAGACCGGACCGGCCAGCCAGATCAATCATCACCTTAAAAGTGCATTTCGTATCAAACCCTCACAAAGAACACACTTAACTCAGGACCGTTGTTCCCATCCGGACTCATCATATATAGCGTCTCCGAATCCTTAGACCCGACCACCTTTTCAAAATAAGCCCGCATATATGCCAATTCCCCATCGGGCCCCTCCACCTCCGATCGGCCCGGTAAAACCCCCGCCCCCATTGACACTGCCTTTAACACCTCCATTACATGTAAATCCTCCTCGCTCGCCTCCCTCTTCACCCCGTACCCGACCTTCTTCCCGTTACAAAACATCGTCCAAAGCGGCTCTTCGAGAAGCTTCAACTTATCCTTCTCCCCCCTCTTCTCGCATTCCAATGCCACGCGTACCATCCCCGCGCTCATTTCCTTTTGTAGCGCATACGTTTGCATGGCAAGCTCCACAACAATATTTGGCATCGTTCCGGGGGTTTCTTGGAGGGAGAGGCTCACCCGACCCTTGCGGTACCCAAATAGCGTGCCGGTCACACGCACACCCGAAATGACCTTCGCCTCCGGAAGGATCCCTCCGGGGAGAGACGGGAGACGGCAGGCGGGGGTTATGATGGGAAACGACCGAAAAACACTGCGAAAAACACGGAAAACCTTGGCAGGTCGATTCGATTTCTTCTTGGAGGAGGGTTGGACGAGGGTTAGAGGAGTCGCAGGCGGCTGAGGGACGTCGGAGGAGGTGGAAGAGGAGCTTGGACGTGCAAAATCTCCCATGACTAGATTAGAAATGGGAGGCCGAGTGTTTCATTACGTATTCCGGCACGTACGGTGGTTTATGGCGGTGAAGATTAATACTGTGAAATGTAACAAATGTAGAGGCTGGCCAATAATAATTAACGAATCTCTCTGGCAATTAGAGAAATGGGAAATTATGGTTCTGGGATTATTTATGGTTTGGTGGGTTAATTAGTTTTATTATTATCGCTCTTAGAAGGAGAAATTTTCCTAAAAATTCGGATGAAAAAGTCGAGATGATCATTCAAAATCTGAAAGAAAGATTCCAGTCTTTATGGCATTTTATTTAGGGTGTTGCACTTACGTCTACATGTAACAAACTTACAGTTGAATATTTTTGGTCCTATTTAGATTTGATTTGTTCCCCTTAATGGGAGATTTACATAATTTCCATTAATATGTGAAACTAAAAATAGCACTCCAAAAATGGTGAGGAGAATATAGACACTAATTTAATTCAATTATCATGATATGCATCAAACATTATCAAGTGTGGTGACTGGTGATATAAATTGCTATTTAAGCCCCACATGTATACAATTCATACAATACAAGTGAAGATAATTTAAGTATATCTTTTTCAAACGATATGTTCATTGACCCCGTTGATGTTGTATTGTTAGTTAAGATACTTAAGCAACCTATACTTAACGGGTAATTGCCCAATATACCATGTTTGGTTCATTAGTTTCAACTCGATAGAATTCGGAGCTTTGCTACATCTTGGAATTTAATATACTTAGATGTTTCAAAAATACAAAAAAAAATAATTAGATATGTTAATAGGGCATTTTTCATTATACACCTCCTTTATAAACGTAACACAAAATTTAATATTCAGCTAACTACCTCAAAACACATGATACATGGATATAAGATGTCCAACCATCAATACTTTGTCTCCCACCATGAATCTGAACTAAAGGTTTGCAAAATTATCAATATTTTGTGTGAAGTTTGTTTAATTAAGAAATAGAGTATTATGTAAACGAAAAAGATATATATGACAAGATTAAAGTGACATGTTCGACTTGTTGTAACCCATCATGACTTGTGACATCCCTCATAAAAAGTGTACGAATCGTGATCTTGATTTTCATTGTTGTCACTCAAACTTGCTAGATTCTAAAAACTCTCAAATCTCTCTTAAATCTCACGATACATGGCTTTTCAATACTTCTGGTATAAGTCGATTCGATTCATAATATTAAAATTAAAAATCAAGATAAATTTTGTGATGCTCGACTCCGCTCGACCAAATACTACCAAAATGCCAAACACGCCCACTAACATCATTCCAACAGGATTATACAATTAAAAAGTCATTATCCGGAGCGGTGGCTTTGCCTGTAGTTTCTCCGGTTCGCTATTTCCAAATTATAAGTCCAATTCCCCCTTTTGCTCTCTTGTTCCTTCCGATTTTCGCTACTTGTTTATCTTCTTGATCCTGATTCTTAACTCTGATCAGGATAAAAGATTGCTAATTTGGACTCCATTAGACCAAAAAGAAAATGGTGGAATTTGGAGAAGAGTTCATAATCGAAAGCTACAGAATCCCATGGCTTATCTGGATCCAGCTTCTTGTTATGATTCTACTTGTTATTCTTCTTTATTCAGGTTCCGCCCTTTTCGATTCCGACCCTTCTACTGCTGCTTCTTCCTCATCCGCCGCCCCACCTGCTCCCATTGACAGACCCAGCTCCTCAAGACCACCCAAGGTCAGCTCACCTTTGATTTCTGTTCAATTTCTTTTTGCAAGTTGCATTTTTTTTTCTCATTTTACTTGCCTGTTTATTTGATTTGAATATGCATTCTGTTGTTCTACTTTTGTGAATGCTTCGTTGATAGTTAAAGAATACGATTCTACATTTTCTTGATTTATTCTTTAATTGGAGGACTAGTGCAGTGTCGTGTTAAATTTCGACTATTCGGTTAAGGTCTAGTCGTGCAATCTGACTGTAAGTTGTGAATTAGAGTGTA
>JAYMSP010005696.1:0-13081 GCA_036897095.1 Plantago elongata | reverse complement strand
GTCACCAAAAATCTAACAACGGGCGTTTTAACGACGCCCGTTGTTATCCGTCGCTAGACAGTCTAGCGACGAATCGGTCCTGTTCTAGCGACGGATAACCACGTCGCTAGAACAGGAGAGTTTTGTAGTGTTTATGATATTATCCATCAACTTCAAAGTCAACCTATGTAACACCCGACTCTTTTACAAAGAAAATCAGTAATGATCAGAGCGTACTAGTTCATCTAAGAGTTCACACTTTAAAATTGTGATATTTTAAAACTTTTAATATTAGTTCGCACTCGTCGAGCGGAGCGTTAAGAACATGAAATAACATTTAACGATTAAAAACCGTAACTTTTGCATCAGAAATAACTAACATCTAGAATTTTTGTGCAAAGCGCACTTATTACAAAAACGGTAACTAAAACATGTCCTCAAAATTCACGGTTTTTAAACTTGAAATTAAAGAAAATTCCAAAACTTAATCAAAATATGTATTGAATCAATGTCAAACTCGATCCCCATCCACTCAAGCTCTAATGTTACCTGATGATCAAATAGGACAAGGGTAAGTACCTACTATTCGCAAGCAAGCCAAACTAACAAGAATATCATAATATAATTAGTTCCTTAAAACTTGCATAATTCATCAAGATAAAATCAATAAAGCAAATGAAGGCCATAAAGTACCAATTCCATAGTTCTAGATTTCAGTAGCTTAAACATTTGGCTTGAGATTCCTTACTTCTTTAACATTCATTAAGATCATTTATTTGATTCAGGCTCTTTTCTTATCTTTAGCTAGAATCACTTTAACATTCTTTCATAATCATTATTTTGATTTAAGCTCTTTCCTGTATTTAGCTAGAATCATATTAAATATTCTTTATTGATTAGGTTGTTTAGGTAAGCTTCGCCTCATATTGATTATACGTGTATGCTTACCATAGCAACATACGTTAATTATATGCATTGGCTTGATTGTGTATACTCACCATAGTAGTATACGTTATACGCATCGGCTCCCCCCTCTCAACTTCTAACGTTTTCCCCTTTTTCTTATTAAGTTTAGCTAAGATAATGGAGCTTGAAAATAATAAATAACGGCAATTATGTCAATGTATGATGAATTTAGTTTTGCTTCAATACATTGTATGCTTTACCATTGGAGATCGCACCATTCACTCCACCAAAACTAAAACATTCCATAGCTAGATGGGTGATTAACTGGAAAGTTTTTTAGTTCACATATAAAGTGCATAAAAAATGATATATGTTGTAAATTGGGACCAAAGAATCACTTGAAGATCTAATTTTATCAGACTGAGCTATTGATCCAGCGTGCATGGTTGGATAGAAGAAACAATAAACTCAAGACTTATTAATTCAAAAGAATACCGAGAATTGACTTAAAACTCGTTGATTAAATACAATCACGATATTTAATGGATCAAGATTCATTAATTCTCAGGACTACCAAAAATTAACAAATTGGAGGAACGCCTCTATTTTCTCATATAATATCTCAAAACTTATCTGACAAAACAACGAAGTAATACATAAATAGTAAACTCTAAATGCTACCGACATACGCAAATAACAAAAATAGCCCAGTAAATTAAAAAAATACAATGTTTACCCTTGACATTGTACATATAATTTAACGTCATTTGTTCCACATTAACTCTCACTCGATGTATATACCGACTACACAATTAAAACTAACTCGATTTGTTTAACACAAACCGGTAAAAAATGGTCCAAGTACTCCTTACATTTATTTTGCTGATGGATCTTCCTCGAGATTCAATTATGGTTATTAACCCAACTTACTCTTAGCTGATTATTTCTAAGATAAAAAAAACTTAACCCTGTTTCTATCACTTATACGGTACTAACTAGTGTTTAATTTGTTAACTTTAACCCGCCCGGCCAGCCATGATACTATACTGTACGCAACAAGACAATACCGTTTCGGCCTGCACTACATGATGAAATCAAACTACTTTACCATATCCTGTCCATTTTTAGTTTTCTTTTTCATTTTATTTATACGTATGTTGCTGTTATACATACATACATATATATTGAAAGTTTAAAACAGCTCTAAAGTGGGACATGAAAATGTTCATTTCACTTGTAAAATTGTCGTTTCACTTGTAAAAGTATCATTTCAAATTTTCAAATTGTTTAAAGCTTTTTCTCTATTCTCTAGCAACCACATACTAAGAAACACTATCGCATATTAAAGTGTCATTTCATTTTTGCAATTTGTTTAGCGCTTCCCCAACCACCCGTATAACAAATGATATTTCAATCTTTCTCCGCTCACAAACTCATGCCACACGCAACACCCCTTCGCCCATCTAAGTTGTTGTTTCCGCATGAACCGTTGTGTATGTTCGGATCAGACTACTGTTCACATGCACCTTATTACAACTATAGAACTTTGAGTGCATGTGTTTACGACTCGATTAGATTATTCAATTTCATAACCCCGACTGTTATGAGAATCGTCAAATTCACTTTGTTCACTATTGGACTGGAGTGCAGATTGCCTCAACGCTAGGTCTCGCTATATTATAAGTTAGTCGCCATAATCACGGACTATTTGATCTATTTCTCAATGAAGCATTTCAAAAGGCATATTCTATGTGCATTAATCTTTTTATTAAATTAATAAGGATATGCTAAATGCATTGCTTTATTAGTTTTTGTGTGTCAGGTTAAACAATTCCCAAGGGGTGGAATGTTTTGGTGTGGTTTAGGAGCGTACACTATGATCCAGAAGTATATCCGGAACCAAAAAAGTTTGACCCTTCTAGATGGAATGTGAGTCTTGAGAGGCAGCTATCTTGCATATACTATAGATAGATTTAGTTCATGTATTTATTCATCTTGTTGAGATCGATGGATGTTTTATGTCATGTCATGTTCGTTTGATGGGATTCTGTATGCACGGGTTTACACCAAAAGCTGGAAATTTCCTCCCATTTGCCTGGGAAATGATCTAGTGAAGCTTGAAATTTCCATCCTTCTTCACCATTTTCTATTGAACTATGAGTGAGTTGTTTAGAGTGTGATCCACAATTAATTAAGGGCTTCTGTTTAATCCTGATTTGAGTGTGTTCGGATAGTCCAGTGATTTATTTACCCCATACAAGGCCTAGGGACAACTGCCCTGGGAGAATCATAAGTAATCCTAGGTAATTGCATTGTGTCCGGGTGAGTAACATAAAACACCCCTTAGTATTAGTTACAAGCCGAAATCCTCCCACTTATTAAAATTGTACCAAATCACCCCAATTTACATTAAACTCAACATAAAATCTCCTAGCCGTCAAAATTAACGGCGCGTTTCATACACGTGACTTTACTGAGAATTATTTAATGTTTCTTATTGTGAAATGACTAAAATGACCCCATTGTAACTTGGAACAAACTTTCTATTTTCCATACTTTTGACTTATTCTTCTTTCATTTATTTTTTTACCTTTCATAAATTTGTTTTGATTTATTAGAACCGATAGGCATTAATTTTCATACTCATAATAAACACATTATGTCGACTAGCAGTTTCCCATTGATCGTTGCTAGTAATACTACGACTGCAATTTTCATGTTTGTCCAAATAAGAGTAACCGTTGGAAGAAAAATGTCTCGAGTATGCAATTTTTTCTTTAAAATAACATTGGAAGAACAATAATATAACAATGTGAACAATTAAGGCTCTGTTCTCTTCAACTTAAAATCATTTCAGTTCAGTTCAATTCAGTTAAATTCAATTTTTTTCAGCTCGGCTTAGTTATAATTTATACCTTACTTCAGTTCAATTCAATTCAGTTAAATTCAATTATGTTCAGCTCGGCTTAGTTATAATTTATATATACCTTACTTCAGTTCAGTTCAGTTAAATTCAGTTCAGTTCAGTTCAGTTAAATTCAGTTCAGTTCAACTAAATTCAGTTTAGTTCAGTAAATTTCAGTTGAAAAGAATAGAGCTTAAGAATAACAAAACATTTAAGAGTGAGAGAGCTCCAAATTTTTATTACCTAGCTTCCGGGACCGTCTCAGACGGCCGTCATACTTCGACGGTGCAAGGAAAGGGTTGTGTCTGGCCATTAGAATCAATTGTGGTAACAAAATTAGATTTTCTTTTAAGAGCAAGGAAAGGCTGGTTGTGTTTGGATAAGATTATTTGAATGAATTTTCATGAATTGCATATTACTCTCACCATCCTGATTTGGATGTTTCGTAGCACCGGACACATATTTTGATGCAACCAATTAACTAATGTGGGTTTATTGGAACTGAAACAGTGAAGATAAAGGTCGTGGGCCATGCACAAGTTTTAATGCAATTATTTGACTTTTTTTTTTGTTTAAACGACAAAGGTGACTCAAACACCAGACTTATTGGTTGGAGTTGAAGCGTCATAACAACTTAGTTACGCTTCGTTGTCATGTTAAATTGTTCTCTTTATTTTACAACGAAGCGCAAATCAGTCGGTAAGACGCTTCCCCTCCAATCAATAGGGGTTCAGCCATCTTTGCGGTTCAAAAAAATTAACCCTTTTTTATTATAATATAATGTGTCGTACAAAAAGGACTAAATATGAAAATTGAACAACGAATTTGGGACAACCCAAAATGAAATATGAGACATCCAAACTGTGACGGAGGGAGTATATATATTAATAATATTTCATTTTTTTACATATTTCCAACTAACTCTGTTAGGTCCACATTAACGGAATGGTAGTGAGGGTATGTGACGCTAAGTTTAGTATAAATTGAGGGGATTTAGTGCAATTATAATAATTGAGGGATTTCACGCTAGTAATTGATAATGATGGGTGTTTTACCCTGTTTACCCGTGTCCGGACATGTACCCGCTATATATTGCTCACACACCCCCCCCAAAAAAAAATGGAATCGAATGGTATATATGGTAGCTACCTACTGAGTGCTTGCGTGAGGAATCCCAATATTATGCCACACAGGCCAGTGTTATAATACTTCCGCCCACATACAGACGGGATGCGACAAAAAATGTGTTGCTTTTATAAATTTTTCCTGCTCTTATTGTAACATTTTATCCTGCCCTGCTAAATATGCGTGCATCGTAAAAGTCAAGCAGAAAACTTTATCGAGAATTTAGGTTTGCTACTTTTAGATCTATAATTTACTTAGAAATATAACAAGTATCCCTCAATCTTTATTTCCTTGCTTATGGGGAGAGTGTGGACTCTTCTCTTATATTTATGGTATCGTATTGCACATTTCTAGAAAATCCTGTAAATATCATAAAATACATTTATAGGGTGAGAAGTAAAGCAAAGGATCGCTGCCGCAGCCTTAAAAATAGGGTGAACTCCTAAATTATCAACGACGAAGAAAATCTTATAACAGATGATATAGACATATTGGGCTTTGCTTTCTCACTTCCTTTCTACATATTTACCCATTTACAATAGTTTATAGGTTTGTTCTTAGTTTGAGGCTGTTGAAACTTTTGTTTCTGGTTTGGTTAATATAATCTAGCTTTTTCCAGAAAAGTCTTTTATTAGTCTTTGGTTCTACAAATTTAATAGATGTCCCAAGTTACACTATAAGTAGTGATATTTTTCGAGTCGAGATTTATTGAGGACTCGGCTCGGTAAAGCTCGACTCGATCCAGTTCTGTAAAACTCGACTCGGCTCGTAAACCTTTTTCGAGCCAAGCTCGAATTCGATTTTATACTCATTTCATTATCGAGCCGATTCGGCTCGATAATACTAGAGCGGCTCGTTTAGATTCGAATAGTATCTTGGAGTGTTTTATAGTATGGTAGACTGGTATTAAAACATGTTGGGCTTGTTCTCTTTCATTCTATTTGTCCCATTACGCCCTAAACCCATTTGATCAAAATCCTAGATCTGACAAGTCTCTTTCCACTCCATTTCTATAATCTTCATTCCTTCCCTTTGTATTTCTCTAGTCTCTACACAGCCAATCGAATTAGAATGTAATCAACGGCCTTCCACCGCCCCTCTACAACTCGACGGCACCATTTCTTCCTCCACCGCCTTCCACCCCCATCCATCGCCGTTCTATTCGAATCCAGCACGCCTCCATTTGCGAATCCAACACGCCTCCATCTCGCCTCCATCTCGAATTCCATCTCCAGTACTACTCGACTCCAGCACGGCAGCACGCCTCTTCCTCCACTACTACTCGACTCCGGCACGCCTCTTCCTCCATCTCGAATCCACAGCTCCACCATCTCGAATTCACAGCTCCACGGCCCTCAATTCTACAGCTCGATTCAAGGCAAGGACTTTAGCTCTTCAATTATATGCAGTAGTTAGTCCTAATTTGTATTTTTTTAGCTTTTTTCTTTGAGGTTATTAAAGGTTTCTCATTTTTCACTTACAATTGATTACTGTTATCAGAATTCAGCCACATTCACTTAAAACAAGCATTCACACCCTCTGTTTTGTTCCCGTTACTAAAGTGGAATTATGAGTACATCGTGGATATCGAAACTCATATTAAACGTGGAAGTATCAATGAATTAGTTTATATTCAAATATATATAAAGAATACCAATTTTAAGTACAGACAATAAAGATTATAGTTACCTCCATGTATGCTCGAAGAAGGAATTGTCTCGACCTTAGATATTAGAGTGCCAGTTCCACCTGTAATAACTGCTACGAAGTATGAACTATTTTCAAAAACAAAAAGGTCATTTAATGACCTTTGTCGATAGTCACATTCAGTTAAATTCATCATAAACTCGTGCCATTTTTACTTTCCATTGTAGCAACAGAGGCAATATCTTCGTCCTTCCCACAACCTACATCGTCTGTCTCTATTGGACTGACAGAACCATCAGATATAAAATCCGTAGTACTCAAGTTTATTATCTGCAAAGTATATGTTGCATCAAGCGGACCGAAGAGAAACAGACAACAAACTTTTATCTTATGTAAAATAAGCCAGAACCGTATAGAACATGTTTAACCTCTTCCCAGAAGAGCCTCCCTCATATCATCAGAATCATAGCACGTCATCGTAGCAAGCCAGCCATCTTCGGAGTCATATGGATATTGGAGGCCAGAGGTCATCTTCTCGATGCCTTCATAGTCAAATATATTCACATCAAACTCTTTGTCCATATCGAACATGAAGAAAAGCTTATCACCGGCTACCAAATCATAATTCTCCACAAAACCAGCAAACCCAGAGGCAAATTTTAAACAATTTTCAGTTTCAATTACTTCAACACTCCAGCGGTTGCAACCACGAACAGATAAATTTACCGTTAGTGGCCTATGAAAGATTGCATTGTCTGCAAACCCGGGGTGGGATAAAATGCACGAGAAGTTAACCTCGTTATAAATCTTAATCAATAACATAGACTAACACTGGTTAATAATACAATTGCATATAATTGACCATAACAAAGAAAATCCCTGAGATTACTGTCTAATGTATTCTCCATGTTCCAATGTTATCAGTTTACCTCTAAACCTAATATCTTTATATATTTGTCTATTTTTTCATATATTGTGCACCGAATCCAACTTTGGAAAAATAAGTAATAGCATATAACAAACACTGTATGTCATTAACTTAACAAATTAATGTAAAATTGTCAGACTTGAACTCACCAGGCAACCAAGAAATGGTTCAGGGATGGATGCACAGAACCGATCATTCTTCCTAGTATGAATCATCCCTTTCGAGCTCAACAGTTTGCAATAGAGACTCGATAGGGTTTTGGGTTTTTTTTTTTTGAACGGGTAAGAACGGAAGAGATTAGTCTATAGAGCCTTGCTGTACATATAGCTTCACCAATTCTCAGACTCATTTACTCATGTGGTTTTTTTTGGCGCCTCATTGCCAAAAAGCCTATCGGTGGGGGCATTTTAGATAATGTACTATTACAATAGAAGAGGACAACTTCCTAACTAGGGTAAGTTAAAATTAATTTGATTTGTAATATTCAGTACTTCCTATGTAATATAAGATAAAAAAACTTTTTCAGGTTATTTGTTTAGTACTTGGAGGTACCTTTTTAATATAATAGACATATTAATTTTGTTAGTAAATGCACTCTCTTGCTATTTGTTATACCGTATATAGTTTGGTGGGACGATTATAAAATGGCATACTGTTAAACAAATTTTAAGTTTGACAGAAATTCTACAAGTTCTAATACATGTAAACGAATGTCATATGAAAACAAATTAAACTTTTCGGTCATATCACATATTTAAAATTTTATACGTACTGAATTTTTTTTATCTTCTATGTATACCTCGAACATGGAATAACTTATTATCTTACCAAGCATGAGATTAAACAACAACTGAGAGTTAGTTTAAGCTAACCAGCCATATATGGAGCGATTTAGAATATGATGGGAATATAGAATTGTTCTTTTATCCCAACTCTTCAAGCAAACCAGCATGATCCAGCTCGAATGGCCGAATAGTATGTCCTAATAAAAGCCTTTTTCCAAACCTTACTTATATCTGGAATATATGCACAATTGTGTCGTAGAGCCCACCAAATCGGGGCGTTCAATACTAACAAATATATGACCGGAATATATGAAAAAAAATTGTGTGATCCCTTCTTATTTTTCATCCTTATTAGTTTTTCTTAGTTAGTGTGTTTCATTTTACTTTTACTCTAATTGTTATGTAGCATTTCCGAACGGGAAATACAAATCACGCAAAGTAGAAAGATTATTAATCCATGCATACATAATGTCCGGATTTACTGCATGTTCAAATTGAAATCTTTATATAATTTGAGGACCTGGGTGGAAAAAAAATTGTTGCGACTGTAAGTAAAATAACCAGACATAGAAAGATAATCTGCGGACAATCATATTTAATAATCCCATTTTCTTACAGACTTAGTAGGAATTAATCAATAAGGCCGGACCAAGATCAAAGACGAAAAGACAATTCCGTAATGCAGCAGCAAATGGAGTTTACATGTAGCAGATGCATAGTAAGTTCGGTTAATAAAATTCATACATATTACATTTCGGTCAGGGAGTCTTGTCAAAAAGGTTTTTGTTGCATTTGTTGTCCTCGCCCGGAACCTAAATGATTGGTGCATGGCTGCCTTTAGTGTCTTCTAATTGACAATCCTAAGAGAAGGCCTCTTAAATACCCACACGAACATGCATTTCTTCTTGTTGCCAGTTGAGTGTCGAAAATGACTGTACATCCTTGGAGGTCGGTTTCGTTCTTGAATGGTGGTGAGGTTTTAGCATATGAGGAACGGGCTCAATGTGGTAGCATCGCCCTTTGTAACGATTGAGACTGGTAAGTCCGTCGGTGAAGATGAAGTATGGTGGGTGTGAATCTGTGAAAAGGAATCCCCAATTTCACATTTATCCTAATTGTTCAACCACTTCCCGTCAATTCCCACAATTTTCATGTCGCCTTCTCATTATCCACGTGGATAATCAAACAAATGCTGGTCAACTCAAATAATAGAAAAAGGGCTAAGGTGTTATTGTTGTCATTCCAGTGACTTTTTTCCTACATTTTATAATAAAACTTTATTTCCTTTAATTTCAACAATAATATTTCGTTGTAAAGTTCGTTGTTTTATGTTTACATGCTTAGTAATTAATTTATACGGAAAAATTGACACAATTTGATTATGTTGGTAGTGTTATTGGGTCATGTAAACAAAACTTATTGGGTCAAAATTTCCAGCAAGAGATATTGGGTCATTTCCCGATATATTAATTATGTTTAATGTGAATTAGTATTTATGAAATTATACATGGTTGCACAAAATTATCGAGAGTGTTGTAATAATTCTTCAAATATATGAGATTCCGAAATTCCGTCCAATCCCTTCTAAATTCTTAAGTTCCAATCCCGTCAAATTTCGACTTTCTTTGGGATGGGATTGGAATGTGAATATATGTCCCAATCCCAAAATTTCATATATCACCCCGACCCTCAACCCCTAATAACGAGAATATTTTTTATAATATACATGTCACCAGTTATCCGAATCATAGAATTATTTGTTAACGTCTGACCTAAAATGCAATTAGTTTATAAAACATATCATACGATGCTTTATTGAAAATGGAGGGACCAAAATGAATTATCCATTAAACTGGGTTATGTAATCTTTTCTTTATTAAAATATCTTTGTGTAATATACTTAAATGCCATTACTCTTTTTGGCAAATACAAAGAAAAGAGAAGGAGACTATTGTTTGAGAATATCTGTAGCTCTGATAGATTTGTGTTTTTTCAAATGTGTAAGTGTAACTCAATAAAATCTACCAGAGTTTGATCTTTTTTGGAGTTCTTGAAGAAGAAGAAGAGGAACAAGACTCGAAATCGATGGCTATGAATTCCAGAAACGGTTCGATTCTACCGATAGATGATCCATCTAGAGGAGAAGAGAAAGTCCTCAAAGGATCTGCCATGACCAAACGTGGTGTTTCCGCTGCCATTTCTTATATGACTTGTGCTGGTACCACCTCAATTCGTTCTTTCTCTCTTCCTGTTTTTAGCTTAATTGGATATTTTCCTTGTAAAAATTCAATCTTTATTGATTATGTGTAGAGTGTGTATGATGTTATAGCTGTTAAAGGCCTTAACTGTTGGGTTTCAGTAGAAAAATTCAATCCTTATTCATTATGTGTACAGTGTGTATGATGTTATAGCTGTTAATGGCTTTAACTTTTAGGTTTCAGTAGAAAAAATCAATCTTTATTGATTATGTGTAAAGTATGTATGATGTTATAGATGTTAATGGCCTTAGCTGTTGGTTTTTAGTAGAAAAATTCAATCTGTATTCGTTATGTGTACAGTATATATGATGTTATAGCTGTTAATGGCCTTTAACTGTTGGACTTTAGTAGAAAAATGGGTAGGTATGTTGTGTTTGTTCAAACTGACAAGGTCATCTTCTATGTTTTTACATTTATTTGTGTTTCGTAATATACTTCTTTCGGACTCTTTTGCTTTGCCCGGCTATTTGGTTTCATGTTTCCTTTTTGTCTGTGGAGTTTATCTAGCAGAGAGGGATTTTTTGAACTATTTTGTGGGCTTTTGTTTTGTGTAATTAGGCTTCTTTTCTTGAAAACATTTACGACGTGACCAATTTTAATGCCCAAAACTTTTCAGGGTATAGTAGAAACATGGCATCTTGAGTTTGTAGAAACTGAGGTTTCCATGTCATCATGCTTGGTGTGTATGCAATTTTGTATTGTGTTTCTTCTAACATGTTTTTCTCTCCTACATGGATCTGGCAGCTGCCTATTATCAAGGCAACTGTGAATTTTGTTATAAGGTCTTAAATTTTATACAAACTATGAATACTTCAATCTGTATCAACTAAATCCAACCTACCTACCCCAGTGTTGCCTAATGTGTACATAAACCTTAACAACTATGGAAAAGCACACGATGACCCACCCAGGTGTTAGGTGCATTCCTCTAGTTCCACCCATTTAACTGTTAGACCGTCTAACACAAGTTATTCTCTTTTATCAATTGTTATCAACCAAATTCTTTTTTACTATAATTATATTAGTTAGAACTTAGAACTCAGAGATCAACAACTTTACATTGTCAAACTAATTCTGTGTACTATTCTTGCTTCTTTTTTACTGTTAAATATCTAATTTAGTTTAATATTTGCAGTGCTGTTAGTTTTGTTCAATAAGGCAGCACTTTCTTCATACAGCTTTCCGTGTGCCAATGTCATCACCCTTTTTCAGGTATATGAAGCAGTTTGTTTTCACAAATGATATATTCATAATTTCATATATCATGTAGGTTACTATTTAGGAAACCTAATTTGTTTTCTAAATTGTTTTGATGTTGCATATCAATCTGCTTTGCTTAAGGATGTCAACTGCCTAGATGCTAAGGAATGTAACACCCACATCATTCTCTTAAAACATTCACATTTGCATTGATATAAAATTTAAGATGGAATGAAAAAAAAAAATTTGGAGGTATTATATTGCTAATAAAAACATTATAATTGGACAATAAAAATGTTTTGAAAAGAATGGAGGGACTGCCATACAATCTTACCAATCTTAGTAGTTAAGATTGTGTTTCTCTCGTCAAGGATAAAGCAAGGTTCTAACTGCCAACACCTAGCAATGGAATTTAGTGCTCTTTGCTTGTTGTCATAACTATTGTACTATACAACTGTACCTCTGATTATGTTGGTTGTTAATTTTCTCATCAAAGCATAGAACAAGGTTCTATTTGCCATGAGTGGATTTTCATGCTCCTTGCTTGTTGCCGTAACTATTTAAAAAAAAAATAAAAAAATCTGTAAAACACACTCCATGTTATTCCATTATGAATCCGTCTTTTACTTCTATTTCTTTTCCTTGCTTTGGTTTGAATCTAGTGACAATGCATACATTCTATGGACAAATTCCATAGACCCTATGTTCAAGGCTGTCAAGCCCATAGAGGTTTTGCCTTGCTGCTTATTCGTAAATTTCCACTTACTAATCCCTAGTAAGCACGGATACATCAAAATTGTCCAAGTTTACGGTGGAATACGTATCTGGGGACGGATACACGCCGATACGAGGGGCAGTGTGTTTCTAAAACAAAAAAAAAAAAAGACCCTGCGTCTTTATCCTGCTCTAGTTCAGTTATGATTTTTTTCCCTTCCTCTTTATCCTGCTTTAGTTCAGTTAAGTAGTTGCTTAGAGAAATGTCATATAATACTCATATTTCATAATTCTCTTTTCTTTTTGTTCTATCTCTTGCAGATGATATGCTCGTGCTCTTTTCTTTATGCACTTCAACGCCTAAAGTTAATCACTTTTACTGCAACCGAATCCTTGGCCATGAATGGTAGTTCCAAAACATTGGTGCCAATAAAGACATTGATAACTACATCGCCTCTGGCTCTAGCATATCTACTTTACATGGTACTACTTTTGCCTTTTTTTTTGTGTTCAGCTTCTTACTCCCAAATAATAATTAAGCTAAATTTCTCTTCACTCCCTTGAAAGTTAGCCTCTATGGAGTCTGTTCGAGGTGTAAATGTACCCATGTATACAACTCTGCGCAGAACAACAG
>JAYMSP010005695.1:0-13085 GCA_036897095.1 Plantago elongata | reverse complement strand
CCGATTATTGCAATTGCTCAGGATACCCTTTTTTAGATTCTAGGGTCTATTTCTTAATTTAAGATCCCTCTTACCAATTCGAATCAAAGAATTAGTAGATCTCTTCCGACCAAACTGGAAATGGGCTAGGGTTATGAATATTACTCTCCCATCTCGTTTATAATGAAACATTTTTTATATGCACGTTTTTTTAGAAAAATATATAATATGTGTTTAAGTGGGACTCATAATGTGTGGTTGAAAATGAATTATTTATCGTTGAGTTATTTTTATAAATGAAAAATTATTTTATTTTGATGGAACGTTTAAAATAAAAAATTATTTCACTTATAGTGAAACGTGGGGAATATTATACTTATACTTCCGAACAAACGTTGGTTGGTACCTCAAACGATCACTAGGGAACGTTGTCACATGTCGTGTCGTCCGAAATCATGCGGCGTGCAACACTGCATGGTTCATCTGCCAAATGTCGCGTTTAAGGTTATATTTCTTTTTTAAGTTTTAAATGTTGTCCAATCTTGTAACAACTATAAACTTCTACATAAAAAAATGCAAAGAGAAAAAAGAGACTTTATTTTTTCAAAATCGATAAATAAAAACTATTCTTAATTATGTTTGAAATTATTATTTTTAGATCTATACAAAATTCAATGAATACTTTATTTGAACCTTAAAAAATTATAAAATATTTTTAAAAAATATAAGTTTATTAATTTTAACTTCAAAATACTCTTATAATATAATAAATATATTAAAAATTTTTAAAAAACGACAGTCCAGTGACGCATCACCAATTAAACATAATCTCATTACAAATCTCGTCATGTGCCGACGACGCGGTTACTAATGCATGTAGTCTTAGTTAGTGTTGTTATGCGAGTCGAGCCTTACCGAGAGCTCGGTCAATTTGATAAGTTATTTTGAGCTGAGCTCGAGCCCGAATTCATACTTATTTCGTTATCGAGTCGAGCTCAGCTCGACAAAACTCGTTAAGAGTAATTATTTTAGTAAAATTATATTTTTATACATATTTTTAATATATTTATAATAGGCTCATTAAATCATAATAAGGCTCGTTAATACTCGTATTTTATTTGAATTCGAGTCGAATTCGTTATATGTTACTCGAGTTTGAATTCGTTTTTTTTATCCGTTTAGTTAATGAACGAAATTTGGAATCGACTCAATTGAGTTCAGGCTCAAATCGAATTTTACAATACTTAATTCAGCTCGACTTGTAAAGCATCACTAGTGTTATACCGACATTATGTTTATGCATATTCAAAGATACCACGTATCATGAGACAAGATAAAATCCACAATAAAAGGGAAGCACCTCATCTTGTTTACATTGCGTGAGAATACAGAGGAACCATGAAACTGAATGAGACGTCTGAGTCCTGGAGCCATCCCCACAAAAACATGAGCTTGCAGTACACCAAAACGCCCTTCAAGTGCGATGGCTGCAAAGAAATCGGCATCGGATCACATTACAAATGGTCCACCAGTTCCTCCCACTTCGACTTACACACGCACTGTGCCATGCCATCCGAGTCATTGGTGCACCCTTTCTATCCAGAGTGCTCCTTCCAGTTCCTCACCCAGCCACCCGGACAGACGGCCCGATATTGCAATGCGTGTGAGAAAGTTGTAGTTGGATATGTGTACCACTGTGTATCTTGTGGGTTTGATCTTCACCCCTGCTGTGCCAAGCTGCCCATGGTGTTGGATGATGGTCAGATCACATTGTCCTTGTGCAGTAAACTCACTGCCCCATGTCACAGGCAATGCTCTTCAATTTATATCCAATCTATTAATTATCACTACATGCCTGCATCCACAATAGTACATGTTCTGCTATCTAAATCAAATTCTAACAGCAAATATCGAGCAATAGATGTTTCGATTAACAAGATAAACATTTTATTAACAACATAAGTCCTTCTCTATATAATTTATTCGGATACCGTCTGATATTATATTCCACATTGCATTATCTATTCGGGAATATGTTAAAGTTTAGCCTTATGATCAGGGGATCGATTCCTATCCTGACTTCCAAGTATGGATGTCTCCTTTTCCTTATTCCTGTCCTGTCTTTGAAGTACTTTTAGTTATTCTCTTGTTCGTTTCCTTTCTTTATACTTTAAGTCGTGTAGTCACGTAGTTTAGTAAAATTTTGATCTAAGTAGTTGTTGGTATATGTTTAGGTGCGGGAGAAAAGGGCGAAGCTGGAGTTACATATCATCTTACAACAAGTACAATCTGCATGTGGCATGCGTTAAATCATTGCTGGTGGATAGTTGTCTATCTGACCAGATTACTATGCATCCTATGAATATGATCTCCAACTCTAGGGGAAACTACACTACAACACACTACAGTAGTGCATACAAGAGAACAAGCAAAGCTGCAGCAGGGAAATCAACAACAGATACTCCAACTAACCTCAGCCTCAACTCAGCCTTGCAATTGACTCGTCATCGTCACAACAAGGAAACAAAATCTGGGAAAGCCCAGAAATGCTGTGAGGTTGCTGGATTAGCTTTGCAGTTTGTTGTGTCTGCTCTTTTAGGTGATCCCACCACTCTCGTTGCTGGATTAGTCGCTACCCTCTTGTCTAAGTAACTACCCTCCAACCCCAAATACATACAACTGGACAATTACTCCACAGTCGTATTGGTAGTATATAAATAAGTGATTCTGCCAAATACTTGGATAGGAGTAAATTTCTTCATATTCTGGAAATTTATGGTTTTATAAGAATTTCTCCTTGGTTTTAAGATAACAATTGTAGCCTCCATAACCCTTTTAGATGTTTTTGAATATCTGGAATACTCTTCGTGATCCTACTATCTATAAGAGGTGTTTAGAGAGAATAAAAAACACAATAACAACTAATCATTGATTCAATAATGATCTGAATTTAATAGTTGAGGGGTAAAATAAAAATGAAAAGAACCAAAAGTGGATATAACAATGATGCTTACAATGATGGCATTGAGCTAAAATTGATAATTGTGGTCCATCCAAACCTTCCAGCATGTCATGAAAGGAAATAATCCAAAAGCCCAATACACACTTAAAGCCAAAGAGAATCACATTTACAACTTTACAATACAAAACATGACAAGTTAACAATCATCCCCACAACCCATCCTCCATGTCCTACACAAATCTAATTCCATGTTGCATCTGCATCTCCACCTACAATTAAAAACTACAGAGTTTTGCGACCGAATATGTGATAACCTCATTATCCATTGGTCAAAGATCACTCGTCGAATAGTGACTAACATGGTCACTTAAATTGTTTGACAATCGATTAAAATAGTTTTACAATTAAAACTGATTTTATAATACACAAACTCATTATAAACAGTATCAAAAAATATATATAAGAAAATAGTAATTACTCTTATCATGGCTCCATTGAAGAAACTGGTTGAACTGATGTTCTTGAACCTCTTGCTTGTCCAAATGAAAAGAATGATCTTTTAAGTCTGCTACTGCTACTACCACTGCTATAATCTTCACTTTGCACAGATAAGTAATGCGATGCTATCCTCGACTGCTCTTGTATATCTTGTACAGCTAAATGCAGCTGCCTATCAGCTGCTGAATCCATCGAGAACGATCGCCTTATGGGCTTGACTACGAATTGCCAATCTTTCTCCCTAATGTCAATGCACTCGTCCCCCATGCTCCATACGCGATTCACTTTCTTCACCTCCGGAGTCGATTTTCTCTGCGAACGACTAGTCGATAAAAGGTGCCCAGTTTCTAGCGCTGCCACTACTTCAATCACCACATAATCTTCATCCCTGCCTGTGAAAGAGTGGGAAGAAGGATTCAGATCTTGAGGAAATGGGGTTGGATCAAGAATTCGTTCCACGCCGAAAACCGGCCTTGTAGCAGAAACACTTGTTCTGCAGAGAGGGCAGTTTGAATTATTCTGGAGCCAAATGTCGATACAGTCGATATGAAAAACATGAGCGCAGTTCGGAATGGCTCTCAGCTTCTCCTCTTCTTGAAACTCATTCAAACACACTGCACATTCATGAGATTTAAGCTCTTGCGAAGAAGACTCTTTTTCGTTCTTTCTGAACTTGAAAATTGGTATTGATCTAATGACTAGTTCGTCCAGGCCCCGGTTCTCGGGGACTGGAGAGTGAACGGCAGAAAGGTCCTGCACACGCCTCCTCCGTGATCTGGAGAGCGAAAGGCGCCTGAGTAGATCGATCCGGTGCCAGTTCAAGCAGCACTTGATGACAAAAATGTAGTAACCGACTAGTAGCAAAGCAGTGGCCAAAATGCCAATGATTGCAACTGCTATGATAGGGAAGCCAGTGTGCGAAGAAGAAGAAGAAGAGTGTAAAAGAGAGGTTGGTTGATGAATAGGAGGAGATGCAACTTCTTGTTGTGATGATACATGGGAATCGAATCTCATGAGTAGATCCATTGATGATCAATAGGAGGATTTATTAGTTATGATCAGGAGATGTTGAGTGATAATAATCATTAAAAAGTTGAGACAAAGATTGAATTTAAGGAAGAGAAAGGTGGAAGATTGGAGGAGAAGGGACCAATCTTTAGGTTGGAAAATGATGAGTATCTTGGTGTGAAATCTGATTCGGTTTGTAATAATGTAACTATTCTTTTTCGTTGCTTCTTTTTTGGGTTTAAAACTTTAAATATAAGGTGAGAAAACACAGTAGGAAACAGAGACATTTGTCTAAGCGTGTGATGTGCAGTGCAGTGCAGTAGTAGTTGTTGAATTGTCACGGCACCCAATGAGGCCCAGATTTCGGCTCGGTTGGCAAGAAACTTAATTTAATCGACTAATACTGGTATGGTACCTCCTTCGACACAGGTTATTATACATTTAATCAAAATGATTTTAATAATATACTAGCTCGATAAGGTAAATGAGTTGTTATTTGACTCGTTTAATAAGATAAACGAGTTGAACGGTTCTTTAAGATTTATTATTTTAACATATTTATATTTCTCTCAGAATAACTCCACACATTAGGATTATCGCGAAATTTTAAAGTAATTATATAATACATAAAATGTCAGAAAAAAAATGTAACTTTAGTTAAAAATTAAGATTATTTATTATTTATTGGGTTGGATGTAGAATCATTTAATGTATGAAGGACAAGTTTTGTCGAGTTGTGGAGTATTATGGATACTGAGACTATGTTTTTTCAACTAAAATTTATTAAACTAAACTGAATTGAAGTATAATATAAAATATAACTATGCATAGCTGAACGGAATTGAATTGAAGTATAATATTTTTTGGACTTTGTTTCTTAATAATCTGCTTCTACACTCCAATTTCAGAACACTCCCCAGTTTCAGAACACATGAAGAATATATTGCATCACGGTGTTTCAGCTCAAATAGTTTCTCAATTCGAACATAGAAATTAGTGTAGTTACGATTAACCAATACATCAACCTACAAATTCATATACAAATAAAACATTAGTGTTTTATAATTTGTACTGTTAGGTTCATGTTTGAGTAAGTGAATTTAGGATGTGATACCATGAGCCAACGATGGAACAAATCCACATTTGTTAGAAGGAGGCAGTGTGTTGTCCTATAAACACAAACACAAAAAATTGACTTTAATATATTAAGCCTAATAATGATAATGATAGTGATAATGATAGTTAACTGACGATACTTAAGCGTGTATTAAGCCTAATAAAATGATAATGGGTTTACTCTCTGTCCTGTTAGTCCACTTTGAGCTACCGGTGTGTCTATGTTCTGATTAATCTAAATATATTAGTAGCCATACTACTATTATCAATCATTCTTGCAAGTTATTAACTTATAATTCTTTTTGCTTGATCCATCTATACTAATAAACTTTATGAACATTTTTTAATTTTGATTTTATAATATAATATTTCATCCGTACTGAAAAACTTCATATATTATACGCTTAATTTTAGTTAATGATTTATTAAAAAATACTGATTTGTTTTTCAGTGGAACGTGTTGTTTGTACAATGATATAAAGTAATCAGCTTAAACTTTTTTTTCCAGCAACATATTAAGAGTGAGTAAACATTAAAAATGATAAATCTATAAATTACGGAGTGAATTATTATTATGTTACTTAGTTGAAGTCGATTACGGTGTCTGGGACACAAAATTTATGATTCATCCATGTTTATTTATCGTTGGTCCTCAACCAAAATATTTCATATCAACGAATTGTCGTAGAGTAGCGTAGCACGGTTGTGCTTCAATTTTGTTGCGGAATATTTAAATTAATTTAGTGGAATTTCGGAACATATAAAAGTGTATCAAATTAATTTATCAAGCAACACAATGAAACGAATCCTTAATGCAATTGGCATGTCCCATAGTGTCCTTAGTGTTTGATCCATCTCTTACGTCAGTTCACAAAATGATCAACGCCTTAGTCCATCATTAGTATAAGGTTCAGGATATTTTGAAGAATGAGGAGATGATGAATATGCTTGTAAATTAATTATTCTAACGTTTCTATACATTGCATTGATTTATGAAAGCAAAATGGTTTGGCTGAGGTGCCACATAGGATTTGTGTGACTCTAGTACATGATTTTGCTTGAATAGCAACTCACCTTTTATATATATATATATATGGATGTACGAAATTTTAAGGAACGGACAAAAATGACGAAGATATAGTGGCTGATTGACCAGGCATTTAAATGTCCACATTTAGCTCGATAAACAGTGATTTGGCTAAAATACACTTCAAATATTCCCATTTTAATTCCATTCCAAACACAATTTCACCAAAATTCTCATTCAAATGTCATGACAATCGGCCCCATCTTACGGGACGAAGGAAATATTTTTATGAGAAGTTGAGATTGAAATAAGTATATAAAAATAAGTGAAGTGAGAAATTGAAATAAATTTTAATTATTTAATTGTATCATTTGTTAAATTTTAAAATTAGTTTACCATACGAAAGAATCTTTTCGAAATGGAGCATTGAAACAAGAGTAAGTGGCAAAAATGATGGCACACGTCCAAGTCCAACCGGAAAGGTGAATCTATATCACCAGCCAGAAAGCAATTGTAGATAGTCAAAAGGTAAGTAGGGAAAAGCATAATTGAGACACTAAAGTCAAATTTTGCAAAGACTAAACGAATCCATAAAAGTAAATTTGACTTAAATTATGATCCAAACCACCGACATTGCGATCCAGGCTCTGCTTGTTGACTGCTAATAAGACCCTCCGTTATGGTGGCACAGGAATCGATCGTGACGATTAGTAGTGGAGCAATCGATTTTATTACGATCGATAATTGCATGGTAACGATTGCCGTGAAGGGTTGTCGTTGACATTTTCATTTTATTTTTTGATGTTCTTTTTTAAATTTTGAAATACGAATAACGGCTATATTTTTTAAACAAATAAAATAACAGCTATATCTTAATGAAACAGGTAAAATAACGGCTCTATTTCTGAAACTTGAGCAACCATAAAATAGTACATTTATCTACTTTATTCACCACAACTTCATCTTCTTCCAACAAACCTTCATCTTCCTCCAATCCTTTTCTTCATCTATTAAACCGCATCACTACATCATGGCTTTTGGAAGGTTTTAGGCAAATGAAGATCTTGCTCTTATAATGATTTGGGAACAAATACGTTAAGAACAAAATTTCACTCCTTTCCGGCCGACTTGGCGTTATTGGAGAGTGAAGGAGTATGGGATGAAGGTGTGTTGGCTGATAGAACAGTTTTTATTGGTATTACGAGAAGATCCAAAGATGAGCTTCGCAAGAGATTGATGCGACTGAACCTTAGAGCAGATATGTAGAAGCTCTGAATAAGACTTGCTTTTTTATTGTTGTTGTTGTTGTTTCCATTTCTACTGCTAATAATAAGCGAGTTGAATTGGCACAAAACTTATTTCTTATTCAATACGAACGAAATATGAGGAAACATTACATACGAATACAAACAAATTGAACCGAAAATAGAAAATGAAAAAACGCCGAAAAATGAAAACATAATTTAAGTGGTCTTCCTCCAGATGTGCTCGATCAAATCCTTCTGCAGTGACTGGTGAGTGAGTGTGATGTGCATATCACGCCTAGTCTGCATGTATCCTTCAACTGAGTTGATAACTTAAGAGCGTCTAGTGAAGCGAATACCGGTAAACAAGTCTTCTTCCACTTCGTTGAGGGTGTCTTGTTGAATTCTTTGACATACTTCTCGTACATTTTGGCCCGGAGATAAGTATACTTTTCATCCTCAACGGTCATGTTATGTAGGCATATTCATGTATTCATGATCTTAAAAAGAAGAGGAATTGTTTTGGCCAACGCTAGGTTGCGGATGATGGTGAAGCGTGCTTGCAGACAACCGAAAGCTCGCTCAATATCTTTTCTGACAGCCTCTTGCTTCTGACCAAACTTGGTCTCTTTGTGAGTTACTGGATTTTTGATGGACAAATGTTGCCCGGACTGGATAAATTCCATAAGTTAGATAATACGCCATGTTGTAGTGATGACCGTTAACTTTGAAGTTTACTTCGGAAGAAACACCATTGAGAAGATCATCAAACACCGATGAACGTGCAACGACGGTGAGATCATTGAACTTACCAGAAGCTCCAAAGAAAGAGTGTCAAATCCATGTGTCGTGTGAAGCGACAGCTTCTACAACGAGCATCGGCTTACCACTTTTGCTTTGGTATTGACATTTTCATGCCATCGGACAGTTCTTCCATTCCCAATGCATACAATTGATCGAGCCAATCATTCCCGAAAATCCTCTTCTGGAATTGATTGCGAGAAATTGATTGATGTCTTCTTCGATGGCCCTTCGCATGTATGTTGGTGTAAAAACCGCAAGGACAGAATCACAAAACTTGTTCAATGCAATCAAAGCAGAAGTTTCACTACACCTTGTGTATTTCATCAACAACATCTGCGACTAAACAATATGCAAGCATCCTCATCGCCGCAGTACACTTTTGCAAGCTCGAGAGTGCTTGGCGATTGGTAGCATCTAGCCCAGCCCTGACGTACCCTAGATCGTAGTCAAAGATGGCCTCCACGATCTTCAAAAACAGTGGCTTCGTCATTCTGAACCTCTGGCGAAATTACTGCACAATGTATTCCCATTTGTCGGCGAAGTAGTCTTCCATCATTTGATCATGATATTTCTCACGCTTTCGATTAATGCACGTGCGAGTGTGTTTCTCCTTCAGTTGTGAAGAAAACTCAACATAGTACTGCAGCACCACCATCTGGAAAATTTTCATTGCCATCTTCGAACTTCCAGAAACGTAATCGAATGCCGACCTTTCGAATTTTGACTCTGGATCAGACATGAGCACTTCCTCAGAGTGATTTGATGAAGAAGACATTGGCAAATTGATATTTGGAAGGTTTATTAAGAGTATCTTGAGTTTAAAAGAGAGAGAACGGTGAAGTTGAGGTGTGAAAAAATACATGAAGTTTGATGTCTATTTATAGATCTCGAAAAAATATAACCGTTTAAGTATTTTTATTAAACAGAATAAAAAAAAATTAAAATAAAACATGTCTGATCATTGACCGAACGTGTCCAGGCGTTTGGCTAGGACAAGTAGCCATTTGGGGCTGGGCCATAATGGGGGCCAGCCCCAAACGGCAACTCCATCGATTGCTCAGCAATCAATGGAGGTAGAAAGGGTGTTTGATGATCTTCTCAACGATGTTTCTTCCGAAGTAAACTTCGAAGTTAACGGTCATCACTACAACATGAGGTAATACCTAACTTATGGGATTTATCTAGCCTGGGCAATATTAGTGAAGTCCATAAAAAAATTCAGAAGCAAAAGGTCGTCGGAAAAGATCATGAGCAAGCTTTTGGTTGTCTGCAAGCACACTACGCCATCATCCACAACCCATCGTTGGCCAAAACAATCCCTCTTCTTTCTAAGAGCATGAATATATGTATATGCCTACATAAATGGTCGTTGAGGATGAAAGTCATACTTATCTCCGAGCCAAAACGTACGAGAAGTATGTCAAAGAATTCAACAAAGACACCCTCAACGAAATGGAAGAAGACTTGTTTACTGGTATTCACTTCACCAGACGCTCTTCAGTAATCAACTCAGTTGAAGGATACACGCAGACTAGGTGTGATATGCACAGTGCACTCGCTCACCAGTCACTGCAGAAGGATTTGATCGAGCACATCTGGAGGAAGACCACTTAATTTATGTTTTTATTGTTCAACGTTTTTTCATTTCCTACTTTCAGTTCAATTTGTTTGTATTCGTATTATCTAATGTTTCCTCGTATTCCATTAGTATTGAATAAAAAATAAGTTTTGTGCCAATACAACTCGTTTATTATTAGCAGTGGAAATGGAAACAACAACAACAACAACAACAAAAAAGCAAGTCTTATTCCAAGCTTCTACATATTGCCTCTAACGTTCAGTCGCATCGATCTCATGTGAAGCTCATCTTTGGATCTTCTCGTAATACCAACAAGAACTGCTCCATCAGCCATCACACCTTCATCCCATATCTCCTTCACTCTCCAGCAACACCAAGTCGGTCGGAAAAGAGTGAAATTTGACTCATGATGTAATTGTTCCCAAATCATTGTAAGAGCAAGATCTTCATTTGTCGAAAACCTTTGTGAAGCCATGTAGTGACGCGGTTGAATAGATGAAGAAAAGGATTGGAGGAAGGTAAAAGTTTGTCAGAAGAAGATGAAGTTGTGGTGGATGAAGTAGATAAGAGTACCATTTTATAGTTGCTCAATTTATATGTTCCGGAAATAGAGTTGTTACTTTATATGTTTCATCAAAATATAGTCGTTAATTTATCTGCTTCGAAAATATAGTCATTATTCATATTTCAATTGAAAAATTAAAAAAAAATGTCGGACTGTCGCCACCGTGCAATTATCGATCGTGGCGAAACCGGTTGCTCCACAACCGATCGCCACGACCAATTCCGTCCATCACCATAGTGGACAGTCTAAGCCCACTTACAATGGTGGTTCGTACCGTCGTGGCTAGGCAAGACTACTTGATCTTGTTGTAGTTTTGTCGTTAAACTTTTTTTTTTCTTTAATTACATATTTAACATATTTGTAATTATTATAAGTGTTTTCAAAATAAAAATTAATAAAATCACACTTAAAAATATTATTTTGCAACAAAAATTAATACTCCCGCAATCCTTTATAAGATTTGCCATTTGTGTAAATTTTAAGAAAATAGAGTAAAATATTAAGTAGACGACAAAAATAAGAGAACATAAAAAAGCAAGAGATATATAAAATGTAAAATACGTTGATTAGAAAGTAATAAATGGAGATAGTGAGTTTCCAAAGAAAAAATGTTGAACATTTAAAGAAACTCTTAAAATGGGAAAAACTAGACCTTAAAAAACAACGAAGGAAATACACAATTAAATACTATGCTACATAGTATAATCTTTATAATTTTCGGGTAAATATATAAAAGAAATAAAAGAAAAAGGACAACAAATTTTAGGCTTCAAGGACAACCCATACATATTTCAGAAGCTATAATGCTTTTATACCACATATAAACATACATGGACTGTTACAAAAACGAAAATATGAAATATATGGCATTAATATATAAAAATTGTTGATGGATCTAAGAGAGTAATTAAGTAGTAAGATATCAAACTCTAATCCTTCAGTAGAGTTTTTTACATACGAATTGAAGCAACTAGTATAAATTTGAATATATGCTTCAAGACCCACAATATATATCTATACAAAAACTTGTGCATCATATATCTATCCTTCTAGCTAGGCCTTATCTTGTTTCAGTTCCACAATGTTAACACACTTGGAGATATGGACTTCATACCACTCGTCACTTTACCTTCCTCTCTCGCCTTCTTCTCCAAGAACACATACTAACAAGTCCCCAAATCTGGAAGTAGCTCATAATTTACAAGACCGTGCTTTACGCCTCAAAGCTCTAAAGATAGAATCCCGAAACCTAATGGGGCTGTTATGCAAAGCCAGGCGAAGAATAATACGTGAAGAAGATGATGGCGACGATGAGGATGAGGATGGTTACCATGAAGAGATTGCTTTGCTTGAGATGTATACGCAATCGGTAACGGATGAGGTACTTATGGTAAATGCTGTTGTTGATGATGAAAAAGCTGAAGTTGTCATATTTAAGGTACATTTGCCATTCGATCATGCATTTCAGTATTTCACCTCTATAAACAAGGATGCAGTGAATCTATAGGTTAATGATTGTAAATTTGTGTGCACATGTATCTCTGAATGATGTATTGACAACAATGGCAGGGATTTTCATCATGCTTGAGTTACAAGACCTCTGCAAATCCCAGTCGGAGCGTTCTCCCAAAGAGCGCGATAATTGAAAGCATTGACAGGATCAGAGGCCCTTTTAATCCTTCCGACTTTCAATACATAGAGAAAGGGGTGACTTGGGACGAATTTAGAAATCGCTTCAAAAACTCTAAACCAACCATATGAAACAAAGGGTGACTTTGATGAATGTAAGAAAGAGTTGCTGTTTCTGCCTGTCTACCAATATGAGTCTAGTAAATCTTAAGCACTACCATAGAATACTCAGATGTAACTTGCATCCGGACTAGTGTAATGGTTTCGTTCTTGAAAACTGCCAGTATTCATGTTAAGTCAATCAATGTGTTTGACAAAGAGATTGATAAGATGACAAACAGCTTATAAGTTGATTGGTAGTTCAATAGTCACCTTATTAGCATTCAACTAACATTCTTACTATATCCAAAACAATATTAAGGTGGATTCAACTGATTAGGTTGCACAAAACACACTAATAATACCTGTTAAGTATCAGGCGGCTCTGGCTGCTTCTTCATACAGAGCTGCAGTCTGAAATTAATGAAAAAGTAACTGTCATGAAATGCTTACGAAGAATTAGAATTCTTATAAACCTCAAACTGTAAACACAGATTTTACATTATTTGGATGACATTGCTATGAGAAGAAAAGAGCACCAGAAGTTCCATAAGATACTCTTTGGTTTAATCAAC